>RJWM01001440.1:0-155759 GCA_004363535.1 Dasyprocta punctata | reverse complement strand
ATTTGCTTGTATGTTTACAGGTGAAATGGTACATGGATAATTTTTTCCTGTTTTGTATTTCTTCAAATGTTAAGGTGGTTTGGAAAGAGAAGAATCTACCTCAGTTCCAAATCCTTCTAGGGTTAAATCCTGGTAGCCCAGGTATCTTAAAGGGAGGCAAACCATGCTGGTCACTTAACTGCTTTTCTGTCTCCCGGACAGGGGCAAGTGGACAGTTAATTCTAGAGACAATGGTTGTATACAAGACCTGCTTGTGGACCAGAGACTTTCTGCCCACCTGGTTCATTGCACAGGGGGAATTACTTGTTCACCATTCTGTAACTCTATTTGTGCTGCCCTTGTGGAAGCTGCACAGATGGCACTTCAGGTCCCATCTTGTCATAGGGGTGTGTGTGCTGGGTTGGGACAGGGAGAGGAAGAGGAATAGACAAAAGCATTTGCCAGGAATGCCTTATCTGTGCATATTCCAAGATTCAGAAGGCTGATACTGTCTCTAAATTGGCTGAAATAAAATTCAAAGTTGATATTTATCACACTATTTTAAGCTTGTGTTTCATTCTGTGTCATTCTACCTAGGTGTTACAAGTTAATATTTTTATAAATCCTGAATTATCTTATGGATGGTACATGATTCATTGCTTGGTAGTCTTTTCAGTCTTGAAACTGGTAAATGCTAATGTTTAAACCTATGGTTCAGCTTTCCCAAGTTTTGTTACAGCATATCTTTATTTTTGAAACATGCACTCTAAAAAAATAGAAAAAAATTAAAATGGCTCAGGATCCTTTCACCCCAAGAAATTTAGGGCCCTGCTGCCTGAGTTTGAGTGGGACAGAGACAGGCTGAGAAGTCTGACCTTATTTTGGAGTGTGCAATGTGCTTAGAGATGGAATCTATTCTTTGCACTGAAAATAAAATAAATATGGAAAAAGCAGAAAAGAAGATGAAAAGAAGCAAAGTCTAGGTATTAAAAGGGCAGTGGAGAACATCCATTTTAAATGGAAAGCAACCCCATTAATTTATATCCGCTTCTTCCTCAAGCTCTGCAAAATGACAGTGGAACTAATTTACACAAAGGAATAATCTCACAAAGAGAATATGAACTTAGCTATGTCAACCAATTTTTTGAAAAAGGAAAGGAGATAGGTGAACAGTAACTTTCTATGCCAGCAGGGGAAAGCTTTGTACTAAGCCCACAAGTGAGAAACTAGAGTACCTTAGATGACATGAGGACTTGGAGATACCAAGTAGCTTGTAGTGGGGTGAGAAGAAGGGTTGAGAGTGGTAAAAATGGTTGAAAAAAACCCAGGAGATATCAGCACCATCACCACTGCTACCACAATTGCCATCAGCACCAGCACTACCACTACCACCACCACTACCACCATCATATCATCACACACCATCACCACATCATAAATCACTACCACTCTGATATTAACATCACCATCACTCCCAGCATCAATATCACTATCAACACTATCACCGCTATCACACCATTGCTGCCACCACTGCTATGAACTCTGTCACCACCACCACTACCACCACCACCACTGCTACTAACAGCATCAGTACCACCAAGAGTGCCATTACCACCACCACCATCACTATCACTACCACCACCACCTAATTCCTTCCCCCAACCAGGGAATTTGGGCTAAGTGTCCTTCCTCTATCACAATAAAATACTGGGTACATTTTGGGAATGGAAGCAGAATTGGAGAGACACTAGGTACCATTCAGCATAGGGAAAAATACTTTATTTTACAAGAATATTGAATAGAACTTTCATCTTGCATAGTGAGACCTGCATGGCTGCCAATAAGAGCCGCATGTCACCAGGGGAATGACTTCCAGGAAGGAGAAGGGAGGATTTCTTTACAGGAAAGCTGACCAGTCTAACAGCAAAACCTCTGTTCACTTTTCCATCCAGTAGTGAAGCTCAATAATCAACAAGATCTGCTCATGGGCTTCCAAACAGCTTTCCAGATCATAAATGGGAACACCAGCCAATGTCACTAGGCAACCGAAGCATCTGGAACAAGAGAAACAGATAAAAAGGATCCCAAAGGTGACAGAGACAATGCTGGAAATAGAAGAAAACTGGCCAGGAACAAGAAAAGCGACAGTAATATGCTTGGAAAGAGAAGAGTAGATATTACAATCCTAAGAATAAAAGGTTATAAAAGTGAAAGATCAGAAAATAATAAATAGTTCTGTGACAAAAGAGAATAAAACAGATTCTAAAGTCCTGTTTCCCCTCCCAGAGTCTACAGAGGGTGACACAATGGAAATTAAGTAAACACACTTTGAGTAGCAGCAACTCTCATTCCAATCAATATGTGGTAAAGATACATCTGAAAACCAGTGACTACGGCTTTTAGGTTGGGTCTTAGTATCTGTTGTACATTTAATCTGAAAAATAATCCTTCTCTATAGGAATTATTGCCCTCATTTTATAAATGGAACCCTAAAAATGTACATTAGTGGGTTAAACCATATGCAATAGTCAATTTTGTAGTTCAGAAATAGTAGAATGCCAGCAATTTAAATGCTTCAACTTATTTTATGGTTCAGGTTTGCACTGTAGTTTTTTTGGCCAAAGTTATGAAAGGTTAGAAGATAAGTTATTGTTATCTGGGGCCTTGAATGTGTTGTGTTTTCATATTATCCTTGAATCTAAAAGGAAACTAATGCATAATTCTTAGAGGCCAGAGGGGTCCTCTTTCCTAGGTTGGCTGTGGTCAATTTGCAGCAGTACTGTATACTCAAGGTTGTGTGTGTGTGCGTGTGTGTGTGTTAGGTGAAGTAGTCAATTATATCACCCCAAATTACAAAGAAGCTGAGTTTGTGTTGGCAGAAGTGTGGGCTGGGAACAGAAATCTCATTGCTAGATCATTTGTTAGGCTTATTCAATATGTAGGAGTAGCCCTTCATAGAAAAGCAGAATTCTTTAAGTTTCAGGCAGTAAGTAACTTTAGTTTTTGAAATGGTTGCTTTTGGGAAATGCTGGCTTAAACATTTTTTTCCTGCCCTATTGGATGAAATCTTTGAAGAGCAGAAACTCAGGCCTGATCTTTCTGGTCATTCATTTTAGAGAATCACAAATCCTCCCCCTGACACTTATAATCTCAAGAATAATCTCAATTTCATAATTAAAATTTCCAGCCTAGGTAACTGCAGAAACTCTAAATTGTACTGAAAGTGAAGATATGTGGCCTCTCACCTCCCCCAACCTGTAGTGACTGGAGACCACAGTGGAGGCAAGAAGAGAGGGTCCTTTTTTTATTCTCCTACTCCTTTAGGCCTTTTCTGCCTCCTCCAGGTAATATGGAGGGTGGAGATTGGGGCAGCTGATCTCCCTGACACCCCTAAACCCTGTTGTTAGTTTTATCTGGCTTCAGCGGAGGTTTAAGCCTAACTCTTTGTCTTGTGGTTACTCTGCAGGTTTCTGAAGACTCTTATCATTAAGGCAGGGGCTATTTCTACTGCCTGGTTCTGTACCAACTTCCTCACCTCTTATAAATTCCTCCTTGATATCATTGCACCTAGGGGCTTTTGGGGCAAAACCTGCAACCAGATCTCTTTTGTGCTTGGTCCATATATGCAGAGAAAATGCTCAGGCATTCTCTGCCCAGCCAATGCCAGAGTGTTGGCCATTTTTAGCACACTGCTCCTTCTCTCCTGGGGGCTGAGCAGTGGGTCAGCCCAGCCTCTTCCTGCCTGCAGGCATTTGGTGTGTGGCAAAATCACAAGCCCCACATGTTTGCCTCTAACTTCAGGGGCTCAGGTCAAGCTCTCTGTGATGATTCCAGCCACAGGGTTAGGATGTGAAGGATATGCTCCCATGTCCTGCCTCAAGGTGAGGCTGAGGAGACAATGTCACATCACTCCAACAGCTTCGCCAAAACATCTTCCTTCTCAACTTTTTCAATCTATTTCATTTAGCATGATGACTTCACGGTTCAACTATGTTTCAGCATAGGTCAGAATTTCCTTTTTAAGGATGAATAACATTCCATCACATTTATAGGTCACATTTTGCTTATGCATTCATCCATCAATGGATGAATTGGTTCCACCTCTTTGCTGTTGTGACCAATGCTGCTACTAACATGGATGCACAAATACCTCTTGAGATCTGCTTGCAATAATTTTTTACCCTCGGGTTTGTATTAGACTCATGTTGAAAGACTAGATTTTGTTCCTCATCTTTACAATTCCTGATGAGGGGGAGTAGCACCTCACTTTGCAATGTCCTTGCCAAATGTTGCATATTTTTGGCTTCTCAGTATCTCAAAAGGTAGAAAATAATCCATTTTTTGCTTATTGCTATATAAATATGCTACACATGCAAATATGTGCTTGGTGGGTGTGCATAATGGGAAAGGTACTTACATGTGGACCTGTTTGGGTCTATACAGACTATGTGGAGCTGAACCGTTTGTATACAGATACACGCCTGGGTTTGAGGTGCACAGACATGATGTCTGCAGATCTGTGCATGATGTTTGTGTGCATGTCTGCATGCACCTGTGTGCAGGCATGTGAAACAGGCATTTACATACACACACAGGGCTCATCTGTGAATCCCAAGCCATAAAGTTTCCCTGAGGCTGCCCTGGCTCCCTTTTACAAGGCCTCCTTGGCAAGTAGTGGAAAGCAGAAGTACTCAAATTCACAGCACGGGCCCTCAGCAGCCTGGGAAGATAGAGGTACCCACGCTGTGGGAAGTAACAGGCTCACTGGGAGGGAAACATGATTATAGTAGCCCTGGAGTGCACCAACACACTGCTCCTCCCCTTCTCGATTTAGTGGTCCTAGAATAATGATTTGACTTAGCAGAAAGCAGAAAGCTTCTCTCAGGGCTTTGCCTCTTAGTTGAATGCAAGGGGAGAACACAAGAGAAGTTCCTGCCAAGAGTATCGTATTTATGAATCAAGGTCACTTCCCCCACTCTTGCACTTAAGCTGCGTGAGCACCCCATGTGAGTCGTAAGTGCCTGCCATGTGACTCACTCATTCTCATGTCTGTGGTGTCACAGGGGAGTCAGAGCCAGTGCACCAAAGTCAGTGTGTCTGTGTGTGTGTCGGGGGGGGGGGTGTAGGGAATCAGGGAAGGTAATCAGAGTGTAAATGAACACCACTAGAATATATTTTCCTGTGGTGCCAGAGGTCCAATTCTTTTGTTGATGCACAGAGAAACCCAGGAGTCAATGAAATGTTGCCAGAAGCCAAAGCCAGAGCCAACCAGCTGTAGCACAGGAAGGAGAAGTCCCAGCTCAGGTGGGTGAGTGGGGGAAAGTTTGCTCTCTTTGTAATGAATTTGCTCTTTATTTTGCTGCATGTGATCAGCAAAACCTAGCCTCCCAGAGATGAGCAGTTGTACTTGTATTACCCTTTTCCCAGCAGACCCAGAAAGACACTGAAGTCCTGTCTCTTGGACAGCAAGTTGGAGAGATCGTGGCAGGAATGGAGGAAGGATCAGTTCTCCAGTGGGAGCAAGGTCATGGAGTTACACAATAAATCCACTCAGCAGGTGGCTTGGAGGCAATATCAAAAGCCATACTCTTATCTGTAGGAAAGACTCAGTGCTGTGGGTTCCAGTTGTTTATAGAATGTTAACAACCAGGACCCTATAAGTCTTGGCCTCTTTGCAGTTGGGCATGCTGCATCCATTTTTGCATTCATTGATCCACTGGACACAGAACACCCTATACTTTATAACAGGCTCTTGAAGTACAGAAGAAAGGCAAGGTCCTTGACCTTATAGATATGACACTATGTGGGGATAACTAGGCATTGGAAAAGGTCAGTAAATGATATATATGATGTATCAGATGGTGAGAGGTACTATTTATAAAAGTATAACAAGGTAAGGAGTAGAGCGTGAAGTGGGGGAAGGATATGACTCTGTAAAGAAAAGCAGGAACAGCTCTCTAATAAGACGATTTGTAAGTGGAGATATAAAAGAATGGAGGAAGCATATTATGAATACATAACAGGAAGAGCATTCTGGGCAGAAGAAATGGAAAGACCCTGAAGCAGGAGCCTGCTAAGCTTGCTCAAAGAACGTTATCATAAGGATACTGGGATGTATTCTGAAAGGCCCCCAATTGTCTCTGCCTTCATCCCTCTCATTACTCGCCCACCTTCTCTTCCCTCCACACATTCCTCAATCTGTTTTGTAGAACATGACTGGTCCAGCTCCCAGGTAGAGAAAACTTCAATACTGCTCTAGGGAGGCCCATTGGCTGAAACCTGACTTGAAGTGTAGACAAAGAGGCAGTTAAATAAATACTGAATACCCACAAAGTGCCAGGATCTACTTTAGGAATGTGGGATACAGAAGTTCACAAAACAGGAAAATAAAACAAAACAGCCCTACCCTTTGGGCACTGACAAGTGAAGGTGACTGAAATGTTGGTTCTGCGGAGGTACAAAGAGCAATCAAGAGAGACTAGTGTCCCTGACGGTGAAGAAAGGTTTTCAGGAAGGAAAGAGTGATCACCTGTGACACAAGCCACTGAAAGTCAAGATGAGGCCATCAGAGTTAGCAATGGGGAAGCTACCACAGGATTAGGGAAGAGACTTGACCTAGAAAGGGGAAGACCAAATACACAGTCTTCTTTTAAGACTAAGAGTTGCTGGCTCTTCAGACATGTGCTCCATTAATCCATTTCAATGGGTATTTATTCAGCATTTGTGATAACAAAAGCACAGATTTAATGTTTGTCAAGTATATACCATGTACTAAGTACTGAGCTTCTCGTGAGACTGGTACACAATACTCAGTGTCCACCATAAGAGATTGGTAAAATTGTGATTCCTGTTTTCATTGAAAACCAGGTCACATCTTGCATTTTTCTATTTGGAAATCTGGATTCTTTTCTTTTCTTTTTAATAAATCATGTTTAAAAAGAAACTCCACAAAAGATGAAATTTATCATCTTCACTGTATTAAAATGTATATTTCAGTAGTGTTAAGAATATTCATACTATTGTGCAAGCAATCTCCAGAATGTTTTCATCTTGCAAAGCTGAAACTTCGTACTCATTAAACAACCTCTCATTTCCCTTCTTCCAGCCTGTGGCAACCACCATTCTACATTCTGTCTCTATGAATTTGACTATTTTATACACTTCATATGAATGGAATCATACAACTTTTATCTTTGTGACTGGTTGATATCACAGAGCACATTGTCTTCAAGGTTTGTGTTGTAGTGCGGGTCAGAATTTCCTTCCTTTATAAGGCAGAAAAATATCCTACTGTATGTATAGATCACATTTTGTTTATCCACTGATGGACACCTGGGTTGCTTTTACCTGTTAGCTGTTGTGAATAATGCTGCTGTGAACATGGGTTAACAAATACCTCTTGAAGATATTTCAATTCTTGTGATACATATTGGAAGTCTGGATTTTTTAACTGTCCCCAATTCGCTTGGCCCAGAGAGGCCTGATTCCCACCTTGGCATGTTGTGCAGACACTGAACAAGCACCTCCAGGTATTCTGAACACTGTACCCAAGACCAGGGTGTTAGGAATGCCAACCATGTGAGCTAAGGGAGGAAGGAAAGATGAGGATCCAGAGCCTGCTCCTGAGATCGTCACAGAATATTGAACAGCCGCTGCTATAGTTTGGGTCTGGAGTGACCCCCAAAGACTCGCATGTTTAAGGTTTGGTCCCCAGCCTGTGGTACTATTGGAAGCTATTGGAGGTAGAGCAATTAAGAGGCAAATCCTAGTGGAAGGAAGTTAGGTCACTGGGGATAGGCCCTTAGAGGGATACTAGGACCCTCTCTTTCCCCTCCTCTTTCAGCATGCTGAACCCTATGAGGTGGACAGATCTCTGCCCTGTGTTCCCTGCCATGATGTGCTGTGCACCAGCCACACAAGCCCAATGCATGGAGGCCAAGCAACCACGGAGTGAAATTTCTCAAACATGAGCTAAAATTAATCTTTCCTCCTTATAAGCTGATTTTTTAAAGTATTTTGTCACGGTTATGGAAAGCTGACCAACAGAGTAACCAACCTTGTTAGTCCAAATGACTTAAATTCATGATTTTTATTTACCCAGAGAAAATGGAATAAATGTTTTAGATCTGCAATAGTAAAATGATGATGGTGGTGGTGATTGTCCTTTATTGAGTTTTTACATTGACCTAAGCAATGTTAAAAGCTTAACAAGTTATCTTATTGAGTCCTCACATCAAGTTTGCAGTGTAAGTACTGTCATTATTCCCCTTTATGGATATGGAAACTGAGACTCAGGGAAACAGGCTCCTTTGCCCAAGACATACAGCTGATGATTGATGTTCATGATCCAGCCAGCGCTGCCCAATTCTCAGACTGACACTGCAGTAAACCACAGCCTCATCTACATTGAATCCTTGGCTTTGGATCTCTGTGCCTTTCTTTACCTACTTCAGGGAACTGAATAAATCAGGCCACACCCCACCCCCAAGAATGCAAAGCCTTTGCCACTAGCCCAGCAACCAGCAGATTTCAACACTCTGATTTCCTCATTTTCCTTCCCAGAATGTGAACTGCAGGCTCACTGAAGTGGGAACAGGAAGGGGCTGTGGGTGAACAGGCAGAGGTATGGGCAAGGACAGCTCTTACCTTTTACCTGTGGGCCACAATCATTCCTTCAGCATCCAGTCTCATCCTTGGCCATCTCTGTGGCACATAGCAGCCTGAAAGAGCTTTGAAAATTATCAGTACTACTATGTCACTCCCACAGCTACTATAGTCTTTTTGTAATTTTTCTCTGCTCTTAGAATAAAAGTTTCATTCCCAACCCTGGACTACAAGGCCCCATGAGCTGGGGCCCCTGCCTACCTCTCCCACCTGATCTCCACCTGCTCTCATTGCGGTCCACTCAAGCTGACCCACTGACCTCTGCTCTTCCATCCACTATCAGCTCAAATGTCCATTCTGATGGCTTTCTACGGCAGCCTCAGGGAAATTAGCATACACCCTAACCCACCCAGGTATTTTCTCTCTCATAACTTCATATGAAAATCAATATATGGTCTATTTAAACTTTTTGACTGAATATACAAACATAAAATTCCCCCATTTTAAGCATTTTGAAGTGTCTGCTTTAATGGCATGAAGTGTATACACAGTGTGAGGTGCCCATCACCATCACTCAACGCCAACATCTTGTTAATCCTCATACAAGACTCTGTACCTATTAAATAATAATCCCTCAGCCTCTGCTACTTTACTTTCTATTTCTGTGAATTTCACCACTGGTACCTCAGATAAATGAAATCAGACAGCATTTGTCCTTTTGTGACTGTCTTGTTTCACTTAACATAATGGCCTTACAGTTTGTCCATGTGGTGCCATGGATCAAAATTCCTTTACTAAAGCTGAATACTCTTCCACCATTTATGTATGTCACATTTCACTTATTCATCTGTTGTTGAACATTGGATAATTTCTATCTTTTGACCTATCTTGAATAGTGCTGCTATGACTATTTGAGTAATAGTATTTGTTTGGGTCCTTGCTGTCGATTCTTTTTGTATTACACAACCCTTTATGCTGTTTCTATAACACAACACCACCTGGAATTATTCTGCTTATTCTTTTGTTTACTAACTTGCTGTCCATCTCTCTCTTGTAGTCTCTCTGCATGCCTGTTTGCTAGATGATTGTTATCACAGTGACTATAATAGGGTCCAGCCCATGGTAGGTGTCATGCAATAAATATTTTTCAGATGAATGAATGTTGGGCACAAGATTGGTCATCATTGTTTCTAAAGTGAGATGTGTCTGAAACACTAAAATGCTCACAGGCATTTTCAGATACTATTTTAAGATTTTTTTCTTTATCAAATTGAATGCAAAATTTATAAGAGTAACTCATGCATTGCAATGCATGGAAATGAAAGTGGCTGCACAATCAGCACGGTGCAAGGACTTGGAGAAAGATGTTACATGGAGGAGAAAGGGAAGGAGAAATAAGGGAACTATTCCACTGACCTGTTGAGAGCTAATCTGCTGTTTGTCAGATAAGGGGTAGGGAGGTCCCAGAATAAGGAACCTGCTTCCCCTCCTACAGGAAGAACTCACTACCATGCCATGAGCACATGTTCTTTGCCAGACCTTTAATATCTGGGACTGTTGTGAGGAACAAGTGTATTTTTCAAGAGAGGAAATAGTCTCTGAAGCCAGGAAGTTCCAGCAGTATCCTGTGCAAAAGTGCTTGATGAGTGTAGTGAGGCTGACAGTAGAGGTCAGGACACCTGAAGTCAGCCTGCTTCGCCATCCTTGGTTGGGACCAAGTGGGTGTTATTAGACATCTTTATTGTCCATGCCTCCTTCCTCTTTTTAAACTAGCCATAGCTCCTGTCTCCTATATACCCTGTCCTCTGTGCTCATTCTTTTGTGTGTATAAACATGAAAGTGTGTGTGTGCATGTGTGTAAATATATAGTGTGAGATGTAAAGGTATGTGTGTGGATGTGTGTGGATGTAGAGTAGATGTGCGTGTGTATTTAACTATATGGTCACTGGGTTCAGACCTGGATTCAATTCTTACTGGACTTTGCCATTTATAAGCTTATAAACTGTGGGATAGTAGATAAGTTTCTAAAACTCTTTGAGCTGGTTTTTGTTTTGTTTGTTTCGTGTGTGCATGCGTGTGTGTGTGTGTGTGTGTGTGTGTACTGAAACAGATAAATACAGATTCTCCTTAATTTACAAACTCATCCTAAATGAGTTAAGTAGAAAATGTTAAGTAGAAGATGTATTTCATGCACCTCACACACCAGACATCCAGCTTCAGCAGCATGGCATACCGTGGAGTGACACTTGCTCCTCTCATGTGGTCGCCTTGCAGACTGGTAGCTGTGGCTCTCTGCCACTGCCCAACATCTTTAGAGAGCATCATTCAGCATACTGATAGCCTGGAAAAAGATGAAAATTCAAAATATGAAGTATAATTTATCCTGGACACCTGTCATCTTGCATAATCTTAAAGTTGAAAAAATATAAGCTGAGCCATTCTAAGTTAGAGATTGCCCAGAGATAGAAACTCCTTGCCAGAGGGTTTGGAAATTAAGTGAGATGTTTTTAAGCATTCCATGTAGTTCCTGAAACATGGTAGGTGCAATCAAATGGTAGGTGTCACTTTACCCTTTCTATTTTATCACTCAAACTCCTGACCAAAAATCTATTTGTCCATCACTTTTTAAACTGAACAAACTACTGTGCTTTTATTTGGTTAGGGGTAAAGTACAAAGAAGGGTATCAGTTGTAGGAATGAAAAAGATAGTTTTATTTACTAAGCACATAACAAAGTGCCACATTTTCTAATTCTGCTTTGTATTTTATATCTATTTCCTCACTGAATCCTTACCTTGTTTTGCCCTGTGAGCTGGTTATGTGGTGCCAATTACAGCTGAGAAGTCTGAGGCTTGGAGAATAACAGTTCACATGTACAGCAAGTAGGAGAGCTGGCATTAGCCTCCAGGCCTAGGAACATCACAACCATTGTCCTCTCCACTTTCTGACACAAAGGGCCAACCTTGAGACAGCCGAGGAGACCATGCACCATGCAGAGAACACAGTAGAACCAAATGCCTAGAAAAGACAGAAAAAGAGGCTATGTGATTCCACAGCACACAGTGAACGTGAGGTAGGTAAGGTTAGGGGATTGAGGCTAGAAATATGACCAGGGATCTGATCACATAAGGTCTTAAAAGCTGCACTGAGAAGTTTGAGGATTATCCCAAGGCTGAGAGTTTTAAACAAGGAAACAAGAAAGCCAGATTTGAGTTTATGCAGTGATTTTTGCACATCCAGTGAACATTCAGGAGTGTCACAGCCTCACCCCATCAACACCCTGGAATCCCAGGCTGCAGGAAGTGTTTGGATGCCTGATCCCCTCCCACCCAGCCCTGGCCACCTGCACAAGCAGGTTCTATCCACTCCTTCCAGCTGAGCAGGTCTGGTGGCTGCACAAAGTCCTCCCTCTGTACCTTTGCACAGGCAGCTCCCTTTATCTGGCATGTCCCTTTGCTCTTCCCACCCCTTTGAGTTTCACAAATTCTGCTAAAAGCCACCTTGCCTGGGACACCTCCCCTAATGCATGCTCTTACCATGTCCTCCTTCCCAATTTCTGTGATCTTTCCTCCTGCTGCCTACCTCTTCTATGGGGCACACAATTTTACATTGTCTGCTAATTTTAATTCTCTGATAAGTTTTCACTCGGGGTCAGAAACTCAGCACTATGCTGGGTCCTTAGAAGATGGTCAGAAGGAGTAAGAGAGTGAATGGATGAAGTGAGTAACTGACTCTCAGTTTGGCCTCCCTGCCCATCAGTGTCTTGTGGGTTGGAAGTGCAGGAGCCTTTTCTCTAACAGGTTTTCCTGGTAGAGGTGGTGAATGTCCTGGTGAGACCAGTAGTAGCAGCCCATCCTGGAGGCAGAAGCCATCTCCGTGTCAACAATTGCTCACTACATCTTACAATAATCTTATGTTCATTCTCATTTCATCAAGAAGGAAGCTGAGGGTGAGAGACAGAACTAATTTGCTGGACATCTCAGGGAAAATATGCTCCTGAATGGAGGATCAGACTGGGGACAGCTGTGCCCACCTACCTCTTGCTGGCCCTGTGCAGGCTGGGCCCCAGAACTCCAAATGAGTGGAAATATCCTTTGCCTCCAGGAGCACTTTGGAGGCCAGGCCTGAAGGGACCATCAAAACCCAGGTCATAGGCTGAACTGAGGGCCACTGGAGGGGACTCAAGTCAGATTTGGCCTCATAAAAGTGAGACCTGAAACTGAATAAGCATGAGATCGATCTCTCTGTCTCTCTGTCTCTGTCTCTCTCTGTGGCTCTGTCTCTGTCTCTCTGTGGCTCTGTCTTTCTCTGTTTCTCTCTCTCTCTCTCTCTCTCTCTCTCTCTCTCTCTCTCTCTCTCTGTCTCTCATTCTCTCATAAAATCTCTGTGGTTCCTTTGACCTTTAAAGGTTCCCATCAAAGACAGACAAGATAAGGATCATTACATTTGGCTTATAGGGTGACAAACTGAGGGTCAGAGAGATAAGTGACTGGTGCAGGGCTGCTCAGAGATCAGGCAGTGAATGTACCTTTTCACTCTCCTTTTACACTAACCACTTCTCTCTCCACTGCCTACAGGGAAATACTATTCCAGAGGGTCAGCTCTTGGCTCTCAAACACACTCTTGTCTACCAACCTTTGCTCAGGCTGTTCACCTGCCTGAATGCTCTTCCCCAACCTAAACCACAAGTCCCTGCCCAAATCTGACCTGAGTCTCCTCCAATCTGAAGAAATCTACCCTGAAGACTCTCATCCTATGCCATATTCAAAATAAAGAGTACAAGAGACTGGCACTATGCCTAGCACACCATGGAGTCTCAGACAATATTCCCTGGAAAGAAAAGGTGCTCAGCAAAATCTGGTGGAACGAAGGTATAGACGAGCAAGTGAATGAGTGCATGTATCTCTCACTTCCCTGTGCATGTGGTTGAGAGAATGCATTGCAGTGAGATCATTTACAAAGGTCCCAGGCTAAGCACAGAGCAGGTACTGTCTTGTGCTCAATGTCCTGAACTGGTCTGAAGCAATGCAGCTTTCCAGGCCACACCCACCAGCTCAACTGGGCTTCCTGAATAGGCCAATTGCCAACATCAAGGGCCCAGTGTTCCTGGCTCCAGGGAGCTGCCCACTGGTCTCCAGGAAAGAGTGCGTTCTGTGGTCCTACCTACCCACCTGTCCTGCCAGTTGGGTGACTGTCCACAAGGCCTGCAGGTCGGGTTGGGGGCGTGGAGAAGAAGGGAAATCAGGTTAAACCAGATGGCAAAGTAGTCCTCTTAATCAGCACCCAGGGAGCCCTGGGGCTGGGGGTGAGGTGTGACTGCCAAGCAAGCCAGAGTGGTGAGTGGATAAGAGCAAAGGTTCTGCTGGATCCAAGGTCAAATCCTGCCCTTGTGTGTTGTGTCATAGGCAAGATGGGCTCCCTTTCTGAGGCTTAGATGCTTCACCTGTAAACTGTAATAGCTATTAATTGCCACAGGTTCACCTGCAGACAAAAACTGACTTGGAGCAAGTTTTTATTATTGCACAGCTTAAAATCATAGCAATATCATCATATATGTGTGTGTGTGTTATATATAATATGTGTATATGCAGTTGGCTCGCCATCTCAGCAGGTTCTGTATCTATGTAGATCAAAACCATAGATCAAAAATGTTCTGGAAAGTATATTACACCTGTCCCAAAAATGTATAACTTTTTCTTGTTATTATTCCCTAAATAATACTGTATAGCAAATATTTACATAGCACTCACATTGTAGTAGGTATGATAAGTACCTAGAGATGATTAGAAGTGTCTGAGGGGATATGGGTAGATTTCATGCAAATACTATGCTATTTTATACCAGGGACTTGAACACTGGCAGGATTTGGTATCCGTGGGGTTCCTGAAATCCAGCTCTTGGGATACTGAAGGACAGCTCTGTGTGTGTGTGTGTGTGTGTGTGTGTGTGTGTGTGTGTGTATCTTATAAGACATTACCAATCACCCTCTCTTAAGAGGACCAGGATTTATTCTGGGTTTTCTATTTTTAATTCCCCTCTGCTTCTTCCTCAATTTTTATTTCCTGCAGTTGAGAGGGCTGAGGACCTTTGCTGCTTGCAATGCCCTGTTCCTGGGCTCCCCCACCCACCCACTTGCACCCCCACCCACAAGGCCACTCCCTTACCAGCTTCAGAACTTTATTCCAATGTCCCCTGCTCATGGATACCTCCCCTGACAACAGCCTTAGTGACAATTATAACCTTCCTGCTCCACCCCTGCCTTACTCCGTTCCCTGACCTGTTTTCTCTCCAGTGCTCTTACCCCATTCGACCTTCTGTCATTTCCTGCTTGGGCCCATTGTCTGACTCTCTCCAGGAGGGCAGGGATTTGTGTCTGTCTTGTTCCAGCCCTATCCCAGAGTCAGAAAGAATGCCTGGTATGGATTAGCCCCTCTGTAAATATTTGCGGCAAAATAAAAAGTGAGCAGACCCATCAGCTTTCAAAATTGGGGACACTGGAAAGGAAGAGATTTCACTGGTTTATGAAAGCCTTAAATTACTGGCAAAATGTGGGTGAAAATATGGGCACCCGTCACGGCACGCAGTAAAACTGGCTGCCTGGTACAGTAGTCCCGTCACCTTTCCTCCTCATCCCTTATCTCTCCTCCCCAGGCCTGTTCCTGAGTCCTGCAGCACTTGAAGGCCCACACCAGTTTTTCCTACACTAGGTCTAAAACTCTCCGTCTTTTTAATTTTCCTAATTCAGTTCTTTTCTTCAAGGATCTGACTGTAGACCTGGCTGAGAGAAACAGCCAAGCTGTAGCAGGCGTCAGGAAGGGCTGTTCCTCCTGGGAGTCCTGACCAGGAAGTGTCTCAGCAAGCCAGGTCCAGATTGGCATGCTTTTGCAATTCAAGGCCTCACGTGAGGAACATCAAAGGTGTTGTTGGTTTGTTTGCTTCTCAGTTCCAGGCCTGAGGTTCAGAAAAGTCTGTGTTGAATTCTGAGGATCGTCTTGACCCTGGTGGCACTGAAACCAGGCAGCAAAGCCTGGAGAAGCAGGTGAGCTGATACCTACTTGCCTGAGGAAGGGCAGGGCCAGTTTTCAGACCCTGGACTAGAGTTAGAAGGAAACTCAGAGATGAAATAATTTGAGACTAGAGAAGAGGGAAGACCAGATGGATTCAGGGACTAACATCAGATCTCAGTTAGAAATAGTAAGAACCTGATTTTCCCCAACTTTCCATCCAATACCCTCTGGCAGGATGAGAGGGTTCCATTCCTAAGCCTGCGTTTCAGAGGACCCTGTCTTGCTCCTACATAGCCCCACTAGTGACAAGTCTCAGGGAAAAAAGGAAGGTGCCACATGGAACTCCACATGTGCCCGCCAGAGGACACTCCAGGTTCCCAGGGCCCTGGAACTCCCTGACCAAATGTCTGAGCCCACTTCCAAGGCTCCATGGGCCTCTCCTCACCACACTTTACCCACCACGGACCACGTGGCTGGAGGGGGCTCCCCTAGGTCCAAGGGCTGACCAAGGGGCCGCTGCTTTTCGGGGCTGTGGGTCTAGTTTGGGTGTGGGAGCCAATGTCCAGATGTCTCATGGGCTGAACATGGGGTGTGGGGAATGGATAAGGTAGCAGCTGCATGCTGGTGTGAGCCCCACTTCCTGACCTGGCCTGACAAGCTCTGTGGTCATGCTGGGAGATCTGACAATTTTTATTTAACAGTTTTTAGCCTGACTGGTCACTTTGGAAGTTCTCGGACATAAAGTCTGTGACCCTGCCTAGGAGGGCCTGGGGCCCGAGAGTACCTGCTGCAGGATCTGGCCTCCAGCATGGCCTGCCTGGGCTATAGGAGAGGTGGGACTTGGGAGAAAAGACCACCAGGGCATCTGTTAGCACAGGCGCTTTGCATCTTAAATCCAGGCTCATCCTCGTGTTCCCTTTTCAGCTCAGGAAACTCGGATTTACAAGAGTCTGGCCAAAGGGACACAGCTGGGAACCTGGGACCACAGCTCTCACTTTCCTCCAACAGTGAGTCGTGTTTGAAATAACAAAAGAAAAAGACAAGGAAACATAGTTTTTCCTAGCTAGGAGGTCCTGCTGTCTGGGCTTCTGCCTGGCCACTGTATTCAGCCAGCTGGGGTATACAGAAGCTACATGTCTCTCCATCTGGCTACTGCTACAGTCCAAGCCTTTGCCACCGATTTGACATCTCAAGGAAGGAACTTGATCTTGGAGTAGTGGGAATGACTATGCAAGAAATCTTCAGATGTAGTATTTTAGAAAGTCAAGTTTCTGTTTACCTTTACTAAGAGGCTCCTAGTCCTCTCTAAAACAATTTCCTAGAGAAGGGAGATCTCCCACAAGCTTCTGTTTAATTGTTTTGGAAGAAATGAGCTGAATCAGAGGGCTCCATCAGACCTTGACACTCGCACATTTAAGACTTGTCACACTGGTTCCATCTGTCACTCCAATCTTATCTCTTCTCATCTCCTCTTCTGGGAAAGGCTGTGTGCTCTGCTCCCAGTTCCCTAAGTCACTGTCACACCTCTGCACATGGTGCTTCTCCTGGGCTGCCTTTCCCTTCTTTCTTCACTCAGTCAGCAATTTTTGTTTCAAAGGCCAGCTCAGTCCCTGGCTCCTCTGATCCCTCCCACTTGTCTCCAGGCCCTCAAGTTTCCTTCTGTAAGAGGATTCCATCACCTTGGCACTAATCGCCTCTTGCCTTTAGTAACTCCCTAGTTTTGGTGCAGGGATGGGATTTGACTTGTCTTTTTGTTCTGGTGTGCGGCACATGCAGGAGGTGCCAGGAAAGGTCTGTTGAGGGTGCAGTTCCTTCTGTCAAAGGCACCTTGGAATTATCCCCTCAACTACTATTTGCTTGGCTACAGAAGACAGACCCAACAGGACCTCTCTCATGGTCCCCTGTATCACTGGGGTGCTAAGAAGCCCTTTACCGGGATGTCTGGGATACCCAGCTCAGCTTCTTGGCCTGCTCCTCTCAAGGGCCTGGAAAATCGGTCAAAATGTCTTTGTCTTTCTCCTGCTTGGACAGACAGACAGCAGCCATGGCAGACTCATACAGAATGACTCATCCAAGTTCAAGGTGACTTTTGTTCCTTTTCTCAACAATTGTCATACTTTGCCCTGGAGCAAGAAAGAAGAGGGAAGAGGAGGCTTTGCAATAAGGAACGCAGAGACCCCGTCCCAGGGGCCACCAGAAGCCCAGACTGGCAGCGTTTGCATGTGGGATCCTGGGCCAGCTCTCGGGATGAACTGACACAGCATCAGGGCAGAGGGGAATGGTTGGCTGCCAAACCACATGTGTGGCAGCTGCACTGCTGAGTCACGTTCCTGCATGAGGCCTGCTGGAAACCAAAGCCAGAGGCAGCAATCTCAAACTGCCTGGCTAGTGCTGACTCTACCGGTTTCCTGGCCTTCCAGAGCCGTGCCTTACTCGGACAGCCCATCTCCTACTCTAGGACACAACCATTGCTCTTCTTTGCACACCATACTCACTCCCATTCTTTGAATGACAGCATCCCAGTTTTCCCGGGAGACACTCTTTGCTCTCTCGGCCCATATGGTTAAGGTGAGTTCGTTTCTCTTCTTCCCCCTTGGCCCAGGACAGTCGCATGGCCAAAATGAAGCCAATCAGAAGACCCTCTTATGCTTATGATTAACTCCACAACGTGAATACAGCTGAATTCCACAAACGAGACTCAGTTCCAGACTTTTGTCTGAAATGTTAGGAAAGGAACCCTCTGTTTTTCTACAGAGAGTGCTAACTGCGTGGATACGCCAGCCAGGTGGGGCCGGGCCCTCCGTGTGCACAGAGGCTGCCCGCAGGAAGGCAGAGCCAAGAGGTAAGAAACATGGAGACCCTGTCTTCCTGCAGGTACCTGGGAACTTCCCATCTGTAACATTTTTCACTTCACTTAAGCGTGTTTAAAGCTGAGCTTCTGTCACTTGCCTACACAAGAGTTCTGCCTGACAATACCTGGATAATATGTGCTCTTTTTATTTTCATTTTTTGTGCCCTAGTTTGTTTTCTTTTTTCATTGTTTTTTGTTTTTGTTTTTTAGACAGGGTTTTGCTATGTAGTTCACGCTGGCCTTGAACTCACAGTGATCCTCCTGCCTCAACCTTCCAAGTGCTAGGATTACAGGCATGCGCCACCACACCTGGCCTTGTGCCCTAGTTTAAGTCTCACTGTCCTGGCCATTTCCTACCATGGATGATGGTGCCAGACTATCAATTGTAATTACACAGAATAGTAGTAGTGGTTGACTAACTACTACTTGAATGTGCCTTGTATTTATTTCAGGGATCTTGTAAGTTGATATGCACATTTTTACTCATGAAGAGACTGAGGGTCGAGGAGACAGGGACCCCTGTGCAGTGAGCAGCAGAGCTAAGACTCCGATTCACATCATCTGACTCCAAAGCCCAGGCTCCTCAACCCACTGCTTTCCCCAGCTCCTTCTCGCTAGGAAATGCCACCAGTAAGTCTGGGTAATGTTTCTCCCACAAAGATGGCAGGTTTGAGATGGGAACACTTTGGTTGCTTAGAAGCACAGAGATATGAGTGTAGTTAGGTTCTGTCAAATATTCCAAACTCCATAGGTACTTTTTAGGGGGACTAACAACAGTTTAGGTTCATCATTTTTCTTCTGCCCTCATTGCCTGCCCTCACAGTCTCCATAGGCATCTTTAATGTTGTTGCTGCCCTCTCACTGTTCACTGTGGTCCACAGTCCCACAGCTGACCAATCTCTGGGATCAGGAACTAAGAACTGAGTCTGTTGCCTGGGGCATATGCTAGATAGAGTGGAGGGGAGAGGGATAATTTCCCAGGGCAAATCAAGGTGCTGCTAAGAGCAAAGATAACCACTGCCTGTGCCCAAAACACCCACTTCCAATCTAAGACCTCATTTGCCCAAAGCAACAAGAGTCAATTTGGCTCCACGGGGTGAGAGCTCTAGGCAGAGCACTGGAAGGACAGAGAGACTGAGCACAGACTTGTCACTGATCCCAGTAGTGAGGAACACACTGAGAATCCGTGGGTGTGGCTGAGCTGCCAGGATGTCATAGGATCAGGCAACAGCTGGGGAAGACTAGGGCACTGCAGGAGCAACTCTTGTTTCTCGAGGGTGCAGAAGGGGCCATAGGAAATGTCATACTGAGGCACTAACATGGGACCTGGGCTTCAAGGGTGGGGCAGCTTTTACTAGGATGGGACAGTTGGGAATAGCATCTTTGGCAGAGGGGACCAGCATGTTCAAAGGTACAGAGGTATGGGAAACTTAGCATGTTTGGAGAATATAAAAACAGAAAGCAATCACCAATAGTTTGGATCATTTTAATGGTCTTTTAAAATAAAAAAAACAGAAAGCAATCACCAATAGTTTGGATCATTTTAATGGTCTTTTAAGCTTTTCTAGTTGTCCTAGGGGGAAAGGGTACTTCCTTAGGAAGAGGAAAGATTCATTTTGGACAAGACACAAAAATGCTTAGGCAGTTGAATGTGAAACAGGGGTGCTATGGAAGCCTGAATTTCCAGCAAGGTTTGAAGGGGGCTGGGAAGGAGGGGAGCAAGCCAGGGAAGGGAAAGGTCAGTAGCTGAACTCAATGAAGACATCCATGAGCAGCCTTGCATGGGAACTGGGAGACACAGAGATTCATGAAACAAAGCTCCTGCCCTACAGACTTCCAGGCTGCTAGACAGACAAAGGGACAAAGACAACACAGTGGGCTAAATTCTGTAACAGCAGAAGCCCCAGGGGTTGTGAAAGCACCAGAATTACTTGCTCCAGACCAGGAGTTTAGCGAAGGCTTCCTAGAAGAAGGGCTATTGAAATTGTGCCTTAATGGATGAATAGGAGTTTGCTGTTTAGAGAGTGAGGAGCTCGTGTAATTCCCTGCACCCCTGCTTTCATTAAGACTGATAATCAGGTCGTGGTGGTTCACACCTATAATCCCAGCACTCAGGTAGCTGAGGCAGGGGGATTGCTGTGAGTTAGAGGCCAGCCTGGGCTACAAAAGTGAGACCCTGTCTCAGACAAGCAAACAAAACAAGACAAAATAAAACAAAGCAAAAGAAAAAACCCAAAACTGATGAGACTGTAAGCACCTGGCCAATTTCTTTCCTTTTTCTTCAACTCCAAGGGGACACAGACTCTGTCATGCCTGGTTAATGAAATCACCTCCTATGCAGTTCTCTCCTTGACCTACAGTTTAGCTCTTTGCAGTTTCATTTACCATGGTTGACTGAGGTCTGAAAATACTAAGTGGAAAGTTCCAGAAATAAATAATTTATGTTGAAAATAAAATCACTTTTATTATAGTATACAATCATGCTGTTTCATTATTATTATTGTTAATGTCTTAGTGTGCCAAATTTATAAATTGAACTATCATAGTTATGTATGTAATAGGGAAAAAAATAATAGGATCTGGTATTGTCCGTGGTCTCCAGCTTCCGCCAGTGGGCCTGGAATGTACCCCTCATGGATACAGGAGGCACTGTGACTTCTAAAAGAATGTCTGCTGTGCAGTAGATGCTCAGTAACACACAGGGACTATCAGCCTGTGCAAGGGCTTGGTGGAAGTTCAACAGGCAGCAGCAGGACAAGCAATGCAATGGGGTGCGAGGCAGGCAGGAGGCAGGGTGTGGTGCAAGAATGGCCTTGACTGAGCATCTGAGTATTTTGGATTTTCCCTTCCAAAAGAAGACTGACATGACTGAATTTGCACTGATTCATACGTTTGACAAATATTTATTGAGCACCTACCATGTACCAAGTATTAAATTAGGCTCTGGGGTTACCATGGAGAACAACCAACTCTTCCATTTGGAGTTTACATTATCATAGATAAACAGAGTGAACTTGTAAGCTATTAGGAAATAACATCTTTTCAACTAGTGATGAAGGTAGAAGAAGAAGACGGGTAGGGCACTCAAGAGTGATGATGGGAGAAGGGGGAGGCTCGGGGGTAAGTAGGAGGGGTCAGGTAGGACTAATTTCAGCTGCAGGGAGCAGAAAACCTGACTCATGGTAACCTGACATGTGGGAGTTTATTTATATCTTGCAACAGGAAGTCCAAGAGGTAACTATATGTAGTCCGGGGCTGAATATCAGCTCCATGGCGATGTCGAAAAACCAGCTTCCTATGTCTGCCTGTTCCACCTCCTCAGCATTATCTCTGATACTTTAATCATTGTTTTGTTCTCCATTTTTAAAAAATGCTTAATTTATTAATGAAAAGAGTGAAAGTATGCATTTCCTATTTATTTAAAAATGGATGACTGTAGTTAGCAATAACATTATGTATTTAAAAATAACTAGAAAATGAGATTTGGAATGTGCTCATCATAAAGAAATGATAAATGTTTAAGAGGCTCAATATGCTGGTTATTCAAATTTAATCATCATGTACTGTATACATGTATCAGAAAATCACACTGCACCCCATGTGCAATTATGTGTTATTTAAGAAAAGAAAAATATCAAAGGGGAGGTCTTGCTGACACATGTTTCACCAACCAGAAAAAATTAGCAAAGACTCATACAAAAATGACATTCTGTGAGCATAAATTTTCTGGGGTGGAAAAGAGGGAAAAGGGACTACCATGGTTTGAATGTTTCCACCAAAACTTCATGTGTTAGAACCTTAATTTTCAATTTTACAGTGTTGGGTGGTAAGTTTCAGTGGGTGTTGTTTAGGTCACAAAGGCTCCACCTGTCTGAACAGACTAATCCTGTTCTTGTAGGATTTTGTCCTCACGACAGTACATTGTTACGAAGCACATCTGCCCCTCTCCCCAACCCTTTCCCTTTTGCCATGTCACAAAAGGATAGCACATCATCCTCACTAGAAGCCAAGCAGATGCCAGTTCTACCATGGTCTTGGACCTCCCAGCCTCCAGAATCCCAGGTTAAATAAACCTCCATTCTTTATAGATTGCCCCCATCTATTGTATTCTGTTATAAAAATAGAAAATAGGCTAAAACAAAAGCCATAGCCAGGTCTCAGGGGATGCGATATACAACTGGAGGGCTTTTGGTGTGTATATGTACATGCATGTGCAGAGTGATCAATTCCCATACTAAACTGCAGCAGAATCCAGGATTCAAAACTTCAAACAGCCATAAGAGCATGACTTCCCTCTCCTTCTCTCTCTGAAAGAGACTTAGAAACATTTTAGAGACAATATTAGGCTTCCTAAATTTCATACAATGTCAGCCATGGGACAACATGACTGCAGGTGACAGTTCACAAAAAGATCCCTCTGGGGCTGGGGGGAAGGTGAGTTTATGAAGGAAAGGATGAATCAGAAGGGGTCCTGTGAAAGGCGGGGAGGTCTGGACCAGGGCAGGTGAGGAGGCGGCTTTGGGAATTATCATGCAAGAATGCCGAAGTGGTGACAGTTCAAGTAGAATCAAACACAGTAAAAGGCCAGCTCAGGTGGTGGGACCCAAATGCAGCTGCAGAGGCTGGTGAGCCTCTTTCAAACGATCTCCAGGTTCCTCCATCAGTCACTTCCCGAGCAAAACCAACATGGTTCTCAGGGCTTTCTAGAAGGTATGTTTCTAAAGTCTGCCTGTATTTCTTTTGCTCATGATGTGGCCAGTCGCAGAATCCAAACACTCACTACGTGCTGGGCAATCAGCACTGCCTGAGGAGCAGCTGTCGCTTGAAATATCATCCACCAAAAAGGGATGTAGTCCACGGCTCCCCTGCCAGAGCCAGGGCAGTGCCACGTGAACCTTTGGTCTCTGAAACTGTCAGTCAGGTATTTATAAAGACAACATAAAACAGATGAATACGGGAGCCAATGAAAATCTATTAATGATCAAAAGTGTAACATCACATCTTTGGGTGGCTTAGGGAAAGGCAGACAAAGCAACTCATACTTTGGGCCCTGGTCAGTAGACACTTGAGTGGATCACTGGGTGGTGACAATTCTGTTGGGAAATGGTACAAATTACTCCAAAAACCATAAAGCTGTGGATATTCTTCAGAAAGAAAGGGAGGGTAGTTAACTAGGAAAGGTTCCTTGGTGTTAGATTATGAATGCATTTGTCTTTCTTTAATGAAGCCAGTTAAACAGGTTTCAGTTCATCAAGTGTTCCAGCCTTCCGGGACCAAGGCACTGTTCTGAGAAACGAAATAGCACAACTCCTTCCCCTTACATAATTCAGATTTCTAGTAGGAGGAGACACTCAAAATCCAAAATAAACAAGTGGTCTATATATAGTACGCTAGCTGTTTCCTTTTGTTTTTCTATGTTAAGCAGGGCTGCACGAACATCTTAGAGCTAAACACTGTGCACATACATCCTTTATGACACAACACTTGTAAGTCATGTTGCCTGACTCTTTTCTAGCCATGAACTCACTAGATTTGGTCCAGACACTTGCCAGGCAGTCAGCAGTAGGCAAAGTTTTGGGCATCTGTAGCCCTGCTATTTCTCCTTCAAGTCCTGAGAGAAATTAAATATGGACACACTGAAATCTTAGGGGGAAAAATGTCCAAAGGGAGGTCAGCTGACAAACAGGACCCTGTATTCCACTTCACAGGTTGAGGTGGCCCAAAGATTCTCTGTCATCTGCCTGCAAGAATGTTCTGTGCCCCACAAGAAACTGGTTGCCATGTGTGGATGTGTATTTTCTCACAACAAAGATTGTATTAAGTGTAGCTTTTGACAGACGACAAAGTGCTTTCACATGTGTGTTCTCACGCCATACCTCACACAACTTTGCCAGATTTAGCAAATAAAGCTATGGGACCCCTGGTAAAATTTGGATAAAAAATATGGAACATACTTATATTTAAAAAATAGTCATTTACCTGGTTATCTAAATTTAACAGACAGTTCTGTACTTCCTCTTGTGGCAATAACTCTGTAACCAACTCTCAGAGAAAAAAATAATAGTGTTCCTGGCGGTCTGATGGCTAAAGTTCAAAAAGTAAATTGCCCAAGATCACTCAATCCAGAAGAACTGGCCCTTCACGTCGTCAAGCCCGCACTGGGGCCACATGTGATGATCTTAGGGCTTGAGGAGGGGAAGGGGGCGACCCAAGACTAGTGGACTACAAGGTGTCCACGATGGAGGTTTGAGCAGAAGGATCCTGACTCTCCCTTGCATCTTATTCTGGGTGCATTTACTATACCAGGGTCCGTAACAAGGCTGAAAATGCAGGAAGCCATCTGGCGCTGCGTGCTGAGTCATAGGGCCCAGGAGAAAAACAAGAACATCGTGACGCAGAGCAGAGCAGGGGGTGGGGAGCAATTTCCCTGGAGATTGCAGCGGGCACCGGAAATAGAAACTGTCCCTCTGACGCATCTGTTAGAAGGCCGAAGACTCTAACCGGTCTCCACGAGATTTCAGTGCAACTCCTTTTAAGTGCAGTCTGATTGCATGGGAGAATATTCACATCAGTTGGTAAAGAACAGCCTCTTTTTTAAATGTTATTTATTTATTTATTCTATGTGTTTATGTATCTGTTTAGCACCCTTCGGCTCAGATCTTGGCCCCTCTGCTTTCTTCTGTCACTATATCTTTGCCCTTGAGCAGTTTCTTAAACTTTCTATGTTTTCTTTTCCATGATAAGAATCCTTGTCTCCAGATAGGGTGTGAGTTTCAGTGAAATCACATTTTTCCAAAGTCTGTAGCATAGATCTGGCACACAGAAAGTGTTTCAGCAAATGGTAGCTCTTATTAGTTTGAAAGCATAAAAATACATTTCTATTAGGTGGGTTTGGAGATTAGATCCATGACAAGCCCTCTTGAGGGAGTTTTGGATTAAATTCCAAGGTTTTGGCTAAGGAGTGTGATTTGTCTCTCTCCTGTCCTAGGTCCTGAGAGTCTGAATGAGGACCCCCACCACCTCCCATACCCATTTCTGGCTAGGAAGGATAAATACGTGCTCAGTAAATTCTTACACAATTTCAGTTCCTTCCATTCCACAAATATTTCCTCTAATATTGTACATATTACTGGCTCACCTTTTACTAGAGGTACAGAAGAGCAAAATTAAGATAAATACTGCATTCTTACTATTTTTAATGATTGTTCTGTGCCAGGGACTAAGTAACTTACATCCTTTGAATTATTAGACCAATCCCTTCATATCAGTACTAGTATGATCCCATTTTATGGGGAAACTGAGGCTCAGAAGAATTGACTATGTTGTCCCAAACCACAGATTTAGGTGGCAGAGTTGAGGCTCCATCCCAGTGCCAATTCTCCCCAAAAATCCTATGAAACTGTAAATGACCTTCCAGAGGGTGAAAAACACCGAGTTAGAGATTTCACCTTACTCATGCACAGCGGAATACGAGCAATGCAAGGCAGTAAGATGGTTAAATATCAGAAGAGAGGCTAGCAGTTTTGGGCTGAGAGGGAACCTTGAAGGCTAGACCATGGAAGGGGGTTTCTAAAATGTGTGATAAAATGGAGTGGGATATAAAGTGAAGACAGGTTAAGCAGCAACAACACAGAAGACTTCGCAAAGTAAGAGCAAGTTTCAAAAGAGGTCAGTTGATTGAGTTCAAAGTGTGTTTGGACAGCAAAAGGAGGGAAATTGAGTTCCTGGAGGCTAGATGAGATCGATGATAGTGGTTTCCAGAAATGATGAACTTCTCAGCCTTGAAGATGTGAATTCTGCCTTGATATCTCACTGTGTAGGGCATACCTACATATTCCACATTGCGTAAGATCAGCAAGGGCTAAAAGTTGTCTTTTTTGCAAGAGGAGATAGTTTCTCCAGAGAAAGTAGGCATTATCTATCTTATGCAATGACTTAGCCTTAGCTCTCCTGGGTAAATGGAAATAATGACATCCCATGGCCTTCAGAGGCGTCAACTGAGAAGGTCACAAACTTGAGGGTCATTAAAGCAAGCCTAGAGATGGTGCAACCTTTCTACAGGCCAGTTTGGCAAGATATGTCAAGTAGGTTACAGCTTTGCAATGCTTTGATCCTATAATTTCGCTACTAGGAATTAATCCTAAGGAAATTGTGATGGAGAGGTGCAAAACAGTATGTATGGACAAGAATGGTCATTGTGGAATGTACTATTAATTTCCAAACATAGAAATGTGCTACCTAGCTAATAATAGGCTTGGTTAAAAATTATAATACATCTGTATCACGAAACATTATATTAGTACTAAAAGACAATGTGATCACATCATGGTAAGTAAAAAAAAAAAAAAAAAGTTACAAAACATTCAGTATAGCAGGATCCTAGCTTGTAAATACATTAATTCAACTCATTCCCTTGTTAAATATTTAACGAATATGTCTGTATGCCTGGCACTATTCTAAATGCTGGAAACACAAAGGGAGACATGTCCAGTGTATAAAGTGGGGGAGCCAAGCAATCAACAAACATGGAACAAATAAAATAATTGCTGAGGGTAATACAACACCATGAGGAAAAGGGTACTACAACAGCACATAAAATGCACTGGTTCAAAGTGAGTGATGAAGGAAGGGTAATCCAAGGAGGTAACATTTTGAATGTGACCTACATACTGAAAAAAACCCAGCTATGAAGGCCTGGGGAAGAGCATTTCAGGCAGAGACCAAAGCCTTGAGGAACTGTGTGACTGGTGTGTAATGAGGAAAGAAAAAAGATAAATATTGTGTAAGTAGGGAGAGACAAGGCAAGAGTAACAGCTACAGACCAGGTCATGTAAAGACTGACAGGCAAAATTAGATGCTTAAAAGAATTTTGGATTTTATCCCAGGTGCTGTGAGGAGCTCCTGGGTTTTCAGTAAAGGCAATGATTATATTTCCTTTCGTATTTATGTAAGAAGAAGGAAATATACCATCAGGTCAGTAGAGATTTTCCATGAGTGATGGGGTAATAAGCCACATATTTTTCTGTGTGTTATTCTATAATTCCAAATTTTTGATATTAACACAAATAATCATTCCTATTTTCAAAAGACCTCACCAGAGAGCATTTTCCTATCCTCCAAGACATACCATTTCTATGTGCTGAGAAGCTTCAGATGCTTCCAGTTATTTTGAAACACATAATAAGTGGCGGTAGACTATTGCTACCCATCTCTGCTGTAGAATGCCAGAACTTATTCTTCCTCTCTAACTGTATCATAGTCCCCCTTATCCTAACTTTCTCTTCCCCTTCCTCCAGATCTAGTGACCTCTATTTCCATGAGATCAGCCTATATAATCTCATCACAGGAGTATACATGTTTTGAATTATCCTGCTCTATCCCCTAAATATGTGCTAATAGTATGTCAATTAAAAATTAAAATAAAGTTTTAAATATTAACTTTAAAACAGAAAAAAGGTACTAGAGAGCAATGTTAATAAACCTTTCTTTCTCTTTTTTTCTTTTATTTTTCCCCAGCTGATAGTAATGAGATAGGAAATTAGGGCAAAGTTGGCTGGGGAAGTGTGACCTGTTAATTACAAGATCCTGAAACACACATTCAGAATATTTCCCTATGCCTTTCAAATGGACTTCTTTGAGAACTTGTGCAGGTTTTCAATAAAATGGCCTAGACATGACGTCAGCCTGAGGCATGGGATCCCAGCACTGCCTCTCAGGACCCAATGTAGAAGTTCTCATGAGTTTCCTCATGATGTGGATGACATAAAAGGGCATAGACACCAACAGGAGTTTGCTAGTTGGCTGTCCTCATGACAGCCCAGCCTGCATCCCTCAGGGTATATGTCTATCTTTTCCTCTTTTACTCAGCCCAAACACACTTTGCAGAACCGGTTCCTCCCTCATTCTTTACTTTTTCTTTTCAAAAGACACTTTGCCACTGTTTTTGTTTGTTTGTTTGTTTCACTGAATTCTTTGTTCAAGACTAGAAGAACCTGAACTCTAACTCCAGAAGGAGAGGCAAGCAATGCAAATCCCGGGAATGTTTATTTGGAATGTTTATTTGGTGAGCTACTTTCAGAAGGAACTACCTGGTAACATTTTGGCAAGCCAGATAGGAGTTAAAACTCAGGTACTGGAGACCAAGGTAACACTCAGGTTGAGCATAATTTTTGTTTCTCTCCATAATGCTTTTTTTTTCTTCTCTCCCTCTTTCCCTCATGCTCTGCCCTAAGCCAGGAACTGGGGGGGGACTCTTCTCAAGGCACAATGTAGGGCCTTCCTGACCCAACCATGGAGATGGGGGAAGGGAATGTAAATTTTTGTTTTTCTTTCTAGCTGCTTGTGCTCATTCCACGGGTGCTCTTGTCCACATGTTTGTTGGTCGTTCTTTGCTACTATCTTTTGGAAATCAGTGAGGTCTCCACTTGCCCCGGTTTTGTAAATGATTTTTCCCCCTGGTTTGTGTTTTGGTGTGATGCTAGGAATAAGGGTGCCCCATCATGTGGCTAGACATGGACTTATGTCAGTTACCACCATGCTTTTCTTTTTTACTAATCGGCCTTAGGAGCGAAGACTTTGATTTTGAGGAACTTCTTATTTTTGAATTATTTTAAGTGGCATAGTGGCTCTTTTTCATACAAAAAAGAAAAAATCGTCCACTTTAAATGCCCAAAACTTTTGCCTGGGCTGGACAATGACTGGGAGGACCTGTTCAAGCTGTCTTTAGCTAACTCACCTCCTCTCTATCTCAAATCTTGCCTAGGACTAGACCTTCCCAGCAGGATTTCTTCCTTGTTTAAGTGCAGATAATTTAAAACTCTATGCTTGATGACTTGAGCAGAACAAATAGACAGTACTTAAAATTTAATTAAAGAGACTGTGAGTATACAAAAGCAGAACCATCCCTGTTCTTTGTTTTGTGTTTTATTTTTTGTTTTGTTTTGTTTTGTGTTTTGTTTTGTTTTGTTTCATTTTTCCCAGTAGGCTCCATTCTGGTTAAGGGACCTAAAATACAAGCTGACCTATCCAGGGGCTCAGAACACAAGTAGAGTCATCAAGGGACGTGAAATGCAAGTGGAACCATCAAGAGGTTCAACTAAGTAGCTAAAGGAACTTTGCTTGAGGAAGTTTCGTCTCTTAGGTCGCAGGAGTTAGAGGACTACATAAGGCCAACAAGTGACTTTGCCCCTTTTCCCTTGTGAATTATTGGGTTCAAATATGGAAACAAAAGCATGCAGTGGGAGGGGTTTTCTTCTGTGCTTAATAATGCCAGCATCACTTGGATAGAGACATCTGTCTAGACTGCATTTAGGTCTCACAAGATATGGTTTATGGAACCCTCAGGTCTTCCTGTCTGCACAGGACATCGTCTTAAGAAGCCAAAATTTAGTTGTCTCCTTCTCTCTATAGTCCCGAGCCAAACCAATGGGAAACCTCTTGGGTTTTGCCACCATGTGGATTTCACTGACTTCACCACTAGGCCATATTCTTGATAAGTGGGAAAAGTTTGACCCTGACAATCTGAAACAGAAGCAGCTTATCTACTTTTGCAGTATGGCTTGGGCTCGTTACAAACTAGGAGGTGGTGAGAGATGGGTATGGAATGGTATGTTAAGTAATGAGACTATTTTCCAGTAACAGACTTTCTACTTAAAGCATGCAAGGTGGGATGAAATGCCTTATGTTCAGGCTATTCTTCCTCTAACTGAACCACACTGGGACTCTAATATTAGTCATGAATTAGAGATGATGTCCAAATGCTAGCTGCTCATATCATGGGAATTAAAATGTCTATGAACTCTGATAAAGTGCGTGGGGTCATATGGGCCACAGAGGAAACTCCAGCTTTCTGCTGTAACTGATCAGTAGAAGTCTTTCATAAATATACAAATATAGATCCACCCTCCAGGGGAAAGGAGAAGCAGTAGTGGGACATCATTTCCTCTGTCAGTCAGCCCCTGATATTTGGCATAAGCTACAAAAACTTCAGATGGGGCCACAGACACCAATAGCCCAGTTGCTGGACATGGTCCTTTTTGTATTCAACAGTCGGGACCCAGAGAAGAGACAAAAGAGGAAAGCTAGGATTATGGCTGTTGCAATTGATGGTGCTTTAAACCCATGCAGGTTGTCTAAGGAAAAACCCAGGGACAGCCAGGAAAGAATGTTTGTTTTAAGTGCAAGAGAATGGATACTGGGCTGCAGCAGCCTCTACCTGAGCCCTATTCTGTGTGTGAGGCAGCTAATGTTCCTGATTCATGGCATTGGAAGTCTGACTGTCCCCACTCTCAGAGAGGGCCTAGGCCAGCCAGAATCCTCACTTCTTGCTCTGACAACTGAAGAGGCCCAGGGGAACCTGCAATGCCCCTGTGCATAAATAGCACCATCTCCTCAAAGAACCTTGGATAATCTCAGACATCATGTGTGAACCAGTTCAACTGCTTATCAGTACAGGGTCAGCCCCTTCTGTTTTTACTTCTTTCCCTGGAAAACTCTCCTCTAGGCCTATAGCCGTGGTTGGGGTAAAGAGGACTCCTAGTCGAAGATTCCTTACCCTTCCTCTGACATGTCAAATTTTAACCATGGGTTTTAAATTGCCCCACAGTGTCGTATTTTCTTGCTAAGAAGAGATTTACTAACAAAACTGGTAGGGCGGGGGGAGTGATTCTCAAATTCTGGCTAAGGTCATAATGGATTTTATGTGTTGGGACTACACCAGATCTCCTGGACCAAATTAGTCAACAAGTGGGTCCTGCTGCATAGTATAATGGAATACCTGGCAGGGTAAATTCTGCTATGCCAGTAGTTATAAGATTAAAAGTTCCCAGCTGATTTCCTCACCAAAAACAGTACCCAGTCAGGGCAGAGGCATATAAAGGCTTCCAGACTGTCATAGACAAGTTTCTCAAACATGGCCTTCCGAAGCCTTGCCAGTTCCCTTGCAATACTCCCATTCTTCCTGTGCTAAGGCCTTCAGAAGGATGACAGGTGGTTTAAGACCTCTGCCTCATTAACAAAGCTGTCATTCCAATCCATCCTCCAGTGGCAGATCCACATACAATTCTCTCCCAAATTTCAGGGAACATTAATTGATTCTTAGTCTTAGATTTAAAAATGCATTTGTGCCCATCCCACTACATCCACACTCCCAGTTTCTGTTTGCCTTTGAATGAGAAAGTCCCATTTCAAGAGAAAAGCAACAATATATTTGGACAGTTCTCCCACAGGGGTTTAGGGAGTCTCACATTTTTGCTCACATGCTAGAGAAAGACTTGAGGAATTTAAAGCTTAAACAGGGAGTCATCCTACGATAGATAGATGATATTCTAGTTTGTAGTCCAAGCAAGGAATTATCTAACTGTAACACTGTACAGACCCTCAACTTTCTACCTAAGAAGGGATATAAAATCTCCAAAGGACTCAGATATCACTCCAGAAAGCTTAATATCTGGGACCTATTCTTACATCTGAGGAATGACAGCCATCTAGGGACTAGATCCAGGCTATCTGTGGTCTTGGGCTTCCTGCCACCAAACAACAGCTTCACTCCTTCCTGGGATGGCCTGGTTTCTAGCAGCTGACTGCCTAATTGTGGACTACCCTTCCAGTCCCTCCAAAGTGACAATGGACCTTGTTTCACCTCGCTAATAACTCGGGATGACAAAGCCTTTAGGAATAAGGCAGCCTCAATCTGATGGAAAGATAGAGAGAGTCAATCAGACTCTAAAGCAAAACTTTATCAACAGATGTCTGAGTTCTGGCTCCAATTGCTGCCAATAGCACTCATGAGGATTCATGCCATGCTCCAAACTGGGATAAGTTTGATTCCATTTGTGATGTTATATAAGAGGCCATTTCTATTCTCTGATATGATAGTAGACCCAGAGACCACAAGGCTCATTAATCTGGGTCAAGGACAACAGGGTATCCAAATGTATAAGGATGGAGCCCTTCCAGATCCTACTGTCCGTCCTGGAGACCAAGTGCTTGTGAAAACTTGGAGAGATGGGATACCTACTGACTAATTAAAGCCAGAATAAAAGGACCCCTTCTCAGTAATTCTTGCCATACCCATTGAAATTAAGGTGGCAAATAGATATTTTGATTCATCTTTCTAGAATAAAACCAGTCCTATTTGAACTGTCTCAACAACAAAATCACCCCAAAAGAAAAAGCTATTTGTGTGAGTCTCTGGAAGAATTGAGATTTCTCTTCAAAAAGTTAAGATCCTAGTGCCGCCACAGGAAGCACAGAAATCTGACCTGCTCCTCGTTTTTGGGCTAATAGTGAAGTTTCTCCTATCCAACAGGCAGCTCAATGGTCATTAACTCTTTTTTCATTGTTTTCTGATAGGTTTTTATTTCTTCAACCTAGCCAGAGAGCCACAGCACCCCAACGTAGTTGGAGAACATGTAATCCTCAGTAGGGTATACAGTCCTTTCCAGCTTGAAGAAGCTATAGAAGACAGAGACCTCCACTCCTCATCACTCCATTAGAATTATGGGGGTATGTGTCTCTCAGGGAAAAATGAAATGGGCAATTAGAGCATGGCAAAGTTGGCTGGGGTGGTAGGCATGACTTGTTAACAAGATACTGAAACACATATGCAGAACAGTCCTAAAGCCCTACATATGGACTTCTCATGAGAACCTGAGCAGGTTTTTAATAGGATGGCCTAGACATGCCATCAGCCTGAGGCATGGGGCTCTAGCACCACCTCTCAGGACCCATGTGTAGAAGTTCTCATGAGTTTTCCCAAACTGTGAATGTTGTAAAGGACACAGATGTTCAACTAGAGCTCCCCATTGTGGCTTTGCTTATGCTAGCCCACCTTGCATCCTCCAGGGTGTACTTTTATCTTGCCTTCCTTTTTAACTTGGTCCAGGATCGTTCAGTTCTTTGTTTAAGACTAGAAGAACCTAGAACCTAACTCCAGAAGAAGAAGCAAATAACCCAAAACCTGTTAACGCTTATTTGGCAAGCTACTTTTAGAAGGAGCTACCCGATAACAGTGCTGGGCCATGAACCCAAGGCTTCCCACTCAGGTAGGCAGCTATCTCATCTTTTTACTTTGAGACAAAATCTCACTAAGTTGCCCAAGCTGAACTTGAATTTATGATCCTCTTGCCTGAGTTTTCCAGAGAGCTGAGATTATAGGCATGTGCTGTGGTACCCTGCTTATGGCTACCATTCAGTTCAAAAAGACCTCTCCCTATACAGTCTCATGATTTTCACCATTCCCTGTGAGTTCAGCTGAACCATGTTAATTAGCTCCATTTTTTAGGTGAGGAAATTGAAATTGTTAGATGAAAAGAGACTTAGACAGAAAATGACTACACTGGGACCAGAATCAAGATTCTACAACTCCAAGTTTTCCAGTTCTTCTACATAGCCAGACTCATGGCTGGGTCTGAATTATATTTGTCTATTTAGCGCAGAGCCTGAATAAGAAGTACGGAGGGTAACTTCTCTACCTGGGAGAGGGCAGAGTTAGATCCACTGCTGCCCACTGCAGATTACCAGTGCAAGAAGAATAGTCTTTCCTTCATGGTAAATGCTCAATAAATACAAAAGTGTGATCAAAATAGGATGACTATTTATTTATTTTATTAGTACATGTTTGCAATACATAATGATTTCCTTCATCATAGGGGTTGGTACATGTACATAATACATCTTAATTTTTTTTTAAGTTTCATCCCCTCACACTCCCTTCCCTCCATGCTCCTTCCAACACTTAGTCCCTTCTCATTTGCAAAAGCTCCATTTTCATCACTTTTCTCCCTTCAACTCTTTTTCTTTTTCCATTTATTTTCCCTCCCTTCTTTTTCTCTTCCTGCCTTCTCATGGATATTTAAATTTTTTAAAATATTGCCATCAAGGCACACTACCACTAAATCTCCCTCAAAATACTCCCTTTCACTTCTTCTAACACACTTATCCCGTCATTTTTCTCACTTTCTGAAGCAGTTATTGAAGTCCTCTTTCATGAGTGTCTTCAGTTGCACTCTCTTTATTGCCATGGCGTCCTGAATCAATTCAAAATATTTACTTTTCATGCTCATTTTTACCTGGAGAAAGAGCCAGGAGTTGAACAGTGTCTGATCCAGTGAAGAAGGTAGATGAGGATACATCATGATATTTTTATTTGACAGAAATTGCTATAAATGTTTTAAATTGATTCAAGACAGATCAAGACAGCCATAAAGACACTCATGAGCAAGGAGGAGTACATTGAGGGAGATTAATGCTAATATGTGCTTTACTGTAATTTTTAACATTTTGTTTAAATACCATATTTTGGATCATACCTTGTATTTGTTGAATTAGTATAGTAGCTCACTTTTGCAGAGAAGGTTAGCTGGCTTGGTGATTTAGCAGCCAGGTATCCTCTATGGTGACATAGACAGAAAGCCATTGCTCAGTCATCTCCATGTGGTGTAATGGTTGGGCTCAGGTTCAGAAGCCAGAATGTCTAGGCTTGAATCTGCCTCTATTACTTACTACAAGCTCTGACCTCCTGAACCTCTTTCCACTTCAGTTTTCTAATCTGTAAAGTGCGACCAATAACATTTGCTTCCTTGGCTTGTTGTTAGGACTAAATGAGTGAAGAAGTGTCTTGAAGAGATCTTGATACATAGTATGTGCTGCTTACTTGTTACATATTACTTGCACTAACACTACATAGTGAAGATTCCTAGTCAAAAAAATCTAAAATCTGAAATACTCTGAAATACAAACCACAAAAAGTTTTATACCACAAGTGGAAAACTCCACTCATGAAATCTGATGGCCCAATGTACAGAAATTCCATTTCATGCCCAAAATCATTTTAAAATATTTTATACAATCACAGTTAGGCTACATATATAAGATATATAAGAAATATAAATGAATTTTATGTTCCAACATGGCTCTCATCTCCAAAATAGCTCACGGTGAATATGTAAATATTTCAAAATCTGAAAAACTCCAGAATCTGAAATACTTCTGGTCTCAAGCATTTTGGATAGGGGCTACTCACTCATACAGGGACGTTAAAGGGGTTCTGTGAGACATGCTCAGAAGCATGTGGAAAGCTTAGCACTGAGTAAGCAGTAGCTGCTGCAACTCCCCTTCTCCCATCATTGCTACTAATTACATCAGCGGTTCTATAGTTTGGATCTCAAATGTCCTTCAAAAGCCTGTGTATTGAAGGCTTGGACCCTAGCCCATGCACTGTAGGGAAACGAAGGAACCTTTAGGAGGTGGGGCCTAGTGGAAGGAAATTAGGTCTTTGGAAGTGTGGAATGGGATATTAGGATCCTGCCCCTTCCTGTCTCTGTTTTTGCTTCTGAGAGGCACGAAGTGAATAGCTTCTGCTACATGCTCCCATCACAATGTACTGCCTTGCCACAGCCCAAAAGCAATAGTGTCTACCAACCATGTAATGACACTTCTGAAACCATGAGCCAAAACACGTTGTTCTTCCTTACAAGTAGATTATCATAGGCATTTCATGATAGTGACAGAAAGCTGACTAACAAAGTTATTATTCATAAAAACATACATAAATGTCCTAGGCATCATTTTATTTAAATTATAGATGCCCTTACCTACCAGCCCTTTGCCAAATTCAACCATAGATCTGTTCTCTCTCATCTCAAAAGGTTTTTGTCTGTTCAAGGTCATGTGAAGAATTTCCTAGCATTTTCATGCCTTTGTCTCTAATTCATTTAGGAAGTCACCTTTTTCAATTTCAGACTGAACATTTTCTTAGTGACATGAGTGGGGCCTACTCTAGCGAGTAGCCCTACAGTTAGCCTCCCTTTGACCTCCATTGCTGTCTCAAATTTCAGCTGTTTGAGGATCATCAGTTATTTTTCTGTAGCTACAGACCATGTCATCTAGTCTGTCCTTCACTATTTTTCTTTAGTTTGTTTTGAATTGAAAACTTAAAGTGATTCCTTCAAAAAGAAACTTAGCACCATAAATGGAAAGCTAGTAACATCTACCACAAATAGAAACTATCCACAAAAAGAAATGCCATGAAAATAAAGCAATATTATTAAATTCTAGAGGAACAGGTTGCCCATCAAAGACTCTGGGCTTGAGGCCTATTTGATTTCCATTTAAAAAGGAGATTTGGAGAGGTGTCAACATTTTACTGAGGTGTTAAAGACCTTTTAGTACCACGGTGAGATTTTTCTTCTTGGTGTGATGGGAAGAATTGAAAGGAGAATTTAAACAGGGGGGAAAAAAACCTCTCTCACTACAAGGTTTAGTGTTGTTGTTTTTTTTTTTTTCCTAGAAACTTCTCCTGACCTTGAGGGACAAGTGACCACCTTTTATGTGATTCAGTTCTTTTATATAAAAAGAGCTAAGGAGAAAATAGCCCAGCTTTGGTTTGTCGCTTACAGATCATTTTAGGAAAATTCTTTTCCTGGTTTGAAATGAGAGAGCTAAATTAGAGAAATGTGATTTTCTGAGGTTTTCTAGATCTAAAAGTCTGTGAAAGGCCATCTAAAATTTTGTTTGGCTCATGTCTTAGCCCATTCGTTCTGCTATCACAGAGTACCATAAACTGGGTGGTTTACAAACAACACTAATTTACTCTTCACAATCCTAGGGTCTGGAAGTCCAAGAGCAGCAGATCTAGTATCTGATGAGGGCTTGCATTTTGCTTCATAGATGAGTCCTTCTTACTACATCCTAGCATAGTGAACGGGATGAGGGAGCTCTCTGGGGCTTTTTAAATAAGGGTACTAATCCTATTCTTGAGGAACCCACCCTCATTATCTAATAGCCTAACAAAGGTTCCCACTCCTAATACTTTTGCCTTGGAGATTAGGTTTTAATACAAGAATTTGTGGGTTGGAGGACATAAACATTATCTTAGCAGCTCCGTAAAAATGTGTTTCTCACCTACTAGTGAAACAGGGTTGCAATTCATCAAGTTGACCCTGTGAGATGGTGTGGGTCACCGGCTCTCCATGCGAAGCAAAGATGTGGGATTCATCACATACCCACGAATAAATTCACGTTTCCCGGGGGTGGATTTTTCTGCTCATTAAACTGAGCAGATGGCTGTGCTTGAGATGAAAAGGGAAGTTTCTAACCCCTTTTCTCTACCCAGCACAGAATTTAGAAGGAAACAATCAAATAACTTGCTAACTTCAAGTTCCATATCCTCTCTCAATACCTTCTGCCCATTCTCTTTGTAGATGTTTCCTTTGTCAGAGAGTGAGGGAGGAGCTGCCAATGCATCACCCCTAAAGGATCCCTCTCTTGGTGTCTCCTTTGTGCTCCTAAACTGGCGAGGATCTGCCCCACCTGTGCATGTTCCCAGGTTTCTGAGCCTGGCTCTCAAGGCCCTCTGCAATTTGAGTACAGTCTATGACCCTATAGCAGATGTGGCTGCCAATATTTCTTTTCTTTCACTACTCTATGTCTTCCCAATGGGTTGGTTACCTGGCATGCAGTAGGCATGAGGAAATATTTTGGAATGCAAGAATATGCTTGGCTGCCTCTACAGTTAATTTTAGCTCATGTCAACATATGTTTCTTGAGTGACTAGCATCAATGGTGCTTGAAGCTTTTCTGTATGCCAGACACCGGAAAGGTAACCATTGTCCCAACTTGCCTGTGACTTTCCCAGTTTGAACACTGGAAGTCTGTGTCCCCAGAAACCCTCCAGGTCAAGGTATCCTGGCCTGGTTGACCAGCCTACTGGTTAGGGTAAACTCCCTGCTTTCTATCTTCATGGGATCCCATACAGTGGAAAAGGATGACATTAAACAAGTAATCGCACTAAGAAATGTATACAGTTGGCCCCTTGTATCTGTGGCTTCTTTGTCTGCAGACTCAACTCACTGAACTGAAAATATTTGAAAAGAATTACATTTGTACCGAAACTGTGCATACTCTTTTCTTGTAATTATTCCTCGGTAATACAGTATAACAACAATTTACATAGCACTGACATTGTATTTGCTATTATAAGTAATCCAGAGGCAATTTAAGTATGTGTACAGGATGAGGTACATATGTCTTATGTAAATACTAAGCCATCTTATATAACAGACATGCGCATTTATGACTTCAGTGTCTACCAGGATTCTGGAACCAATTCTCCATGGTTACTAGGAATGACTAGAATTGCAAACCATGGTGAGCACAAAGAAAGAGAAGCCACTAAGCTCAGCACTGTGGATGTGACGAGGGAAAGACACAGTCCTGGTGTTGAAAACCACCTTGATTGCAACCAGGAGATACAGAGACACACACAGTTTATTGTATACAAAGCAGTGAGTACAATGAATCAGAAACACCTATACTCTCTTGTCCCTGTTCATATTTCATTGTTTCTATTTTAATTGCCACTTTGAGCATCAAAAACACTCTGGTGAGTTAAGTAGATGTACATTAAAAGGACTTTAGAAAAGTTGATGGTGGTGGCACATGCCTGTAATCCTAACGCTCTGGGAGGCTGAGGCAGGAGAATCACAAGTTTGAGCTTAGCATGGGCAATTTAGCAATACCCTGTCTCAAAAGAACAAACAAACATACAAGCAAGTGAATAAATAAACAAATGCTATCAATGTAGCTCAGGACAAAGATCCTGCGTTCAATTCCCTGCAGCAAGGAATGAGGGCATTAGAAGAAAAAGCTGAAAACCTAGACCTTGAGAGAAATGCACACACATCTGCTTCCTAGGGAGTTGAGATAGTTAAAATTAATGCCAGAACAAAGAGCATGCTTTGTTCTATTTCCATTAGAAAAATTGACTATGACCATTCAGTGCCCTTGAGTTTTTCTGCCCAATATTCTAATTCCAGGAAGAAAGAATCTGATGGCCAAGCCTGGATTTTATGCCAGCCCCTTGTTAGGCCAGGGAGCATTATCATTAGAAACTTCACCAAAATGTGAGCCCCAAGATGTGGCAATGGGTGGTTGACAATGGGAAGTAGAAGGGTAGGATGCTGGGGAGGCGAAGGTTTCAGCTGCCTCTGACCTCTTCACAAAGCAGCTCTGCCATTGCTTTCTACAGGGTCTCACGCCACCCAGTCACTGCCCTTGAAGTGACTTTCCTTGCCTTGTGTCTAGAATACTCTGTCGCCATGGGTAGCCCCATACTGCCCACTGTTTTCAGAAGCGCATGTGTCTTGTCCAGCCACTGATGCCTACAGCACCTTACAGTGTGCAGTGCATCTTTGTAAAATGGTTGACACGGAGCAAAACTCCACCATTATTACCAGGTACTAAGGGAGAGTCTTGAAGAGCACATGGCAACGACAACTGCGCCATCTTCCCTGGCCCACTGCCTGCCAGCCAAATCAGTCTTCTTCCCGCCTCTCAGTGCTCAGAGAAACTTCGCAGGATACTTTGCTCTTCCTTCCTCTCACACAGCTACTTGCTGGTCTCAAGCTCAGTTGTTCTCGATTGGCGATGATTGACCCTCCAGAGGAATATTTGGCAATGTCTAAAAATGTTCCATGACCATAATGAAGAGGGGAGAGCCACTGGGGTCTTGCGGGACACTACTAAATGTCCTGTAAAGCACAAGACCATCTGACAACAGGAGCCACGTGAGGTCCATAGTCCAAGGTTGACAGTCCCTGTAGCCAGGGCCTTTCCTAACTCTGCTCTGGCTTTGTCTCACATCCCTGGTGTCTTTTCTTCATGGCACTTTCTTGTCACCTGGAGTGACAGTGTCTATTCAGTTGCTTGTTTAGTATCTGTTGCCAGGCTAGATCAGTCCTATGGAAGTAGTCCCCATGGGCCTTCCTCACAACTCGCTCCCTCTGTGGATAGCAGCTACTAGCATGCAGTGAAGGGCTCAGAAAAAATGTGTCACATGAACGTTTTGTAGGGGAATATAGCCTCAACTCAGGATTAATGGTCAGCAGCTCAGTAGTGAAGCCTGGGTTCTCTTGGATTGAACATCCTTGTGTGTATATGTTCATTTCCCCACTTGGTTCAAATTTAGCCTCTGTGGCTTGTTGGCTGAGCGGCCTTTGGTAAATTGTTTAACCCCCTGGGCCTCAGTTGCTGCATCTTTAAAGTGGGGCCATTATTGTTAGCTCTTTTGTCCCAGTGATGCAGGAGAGAGTAAGTAAATTAGTCCACAAAACAATTAGGAAAATGCTTAGCAAAGAAAAGCTTCAATAAACGTCATCTATCATCTTCCTCCTCATCATGCTTTGGCTGGGGTAGGCAGAGAGATGAAAGAATGGGCTTCTGGGCCCTACCAGAGATTAGGGGATTAATGCAGCTTTTGAGACCAAAGCTGCTCCCATTGGGTTTTGCCAGCTCTTGCTCCATCCATGAAATAAACCGGATGAAGCCTTTATCCATCCTTTATTTTAAGAAAGAGGCAAGCAGAGTGTGCGGATTTAATGTGGCAGATGGTGCTGTCCTTGAATTATGAAACCAAAGGAGGAAATTAAAGTGCCCCATTGCAACAGATATGGGCCAACAGAGGAGAGGGCAGGAGTAGGGTGGAGTAAAAATAAGGGAAGGAAGGAGGTGTTTTGCCATTTGGTCAGTGGTGGTTCTTAAGAGTAGCTGGAGTCCTAGAAGTGCATACTTTCAGTGTCATGACTAATTTGGGGCTCTTCATCTTATAAAGGGAAATGAGGTTCAGAGAGAGAAAGTGATCCCCAAGTTTACACAGCCAGTTAGTGGCAGAACAACGCACAGGTCTTGATACCTTGAGGAATATTGCATTTTGCTGCCTAGATCAGACCCAGTAGAAGACATTGTCCCACAACATCCTGACACTGGGCACCTGTGCTCTGCAGAAGGTACCTCTGGGTATGCATCAGCACCCCGACAGAACTCGGGGTTGGGCACAGCAATCCCATGCTCTTCTGCAGATTTATTCCCAGCCTTTCTGGAGGAGAATAGTGCCACTTCCTTGATGCTATTTTGTCTTGGGTGAATCTCAGCAATCATGGGCAAATTTCTTACCCTCCTGGAGCCTCAGTTTCCTTATCTATAAAAGTAGGGAAATAGTAGGTTCTACATCACAGGGTTTCTGTGGGAATTTGTGAGTTACTATCGCACATAGTTATTACTCTGGCTTGGTGTGTAATTAATGAAATGTTAGTTCTCATTGCAACCAGAATGGACTTCAGGGCGCCCCCTCAGCTGTAGCCATCAAGGACAGCTCCCGTGTGTGTTTGTCTTCTATTCTCTGCATCCCTGCATGGCACCTAACCTGGTAGTGCCCATGGGAACACCTATTTCCCAGTCAGCACTTTGTGGCACCAGAGGATGCTGCCAGCAATGCATGCAACTCTTTGTCACTAGTTTAGACTGTAATCCTGAGTGGATAAAGCAGTCCTTCTGTCCAATGGTGAAGTGGCCTCATGATGAGGCCAGTGTTTGTTTTCCCAGACTTTCTCTGCAGCAAGAAGACTTGCCCTAACCACGCCACAAGTAATTTGCATTTAAATTGGTTTTCTCTCATTATAGAAATCTCTTAGGTCAGCTGGAGTTTCCATTTTCCTCAGAGTCAGTTTGGAGACTCCATTTCTCGCATGAGGGTTCCTCATGCTTACCTCCCTCTCGCTGACAATGAGATGTGATCACATGTTCTCTGTGAAGACCAGATTTTCTGAGAAAGTCACCCAAATCTCACATAAGCTTGGAGAAGCAGGAGGTGGAGGAGGGGATTGAAGGATGCAGGCTATGAAACTGCAGAAAAGGGCCTTTGCAGTGGCTCAGCTTCAGGATATAGGACTCATCTTGTCATTTATTCAAAAAGACCTATAATGCATGCTCTGGGTGCTTAGAACACAGAAGTCAGCAAGTCGCATTCACTACCCTCCAGCAGCTCCTTGTCTAGTGAAAGAGTGAAAAAAAATCATATTCAAAAAATATTCAAATCACTTTAATAAATGTCAGAATGAATTTCCATCAGACTGGAAGCTTTCAGGTAGTGCTTCACATAAACCACAGACACACACACATACATTCACTAATACGCACACATATATATACACAGGCATGCATACGCACACATGCACACATGCATATGCATGTATGTGTATATACATACCAGCTAGCATGTTTATAATGTCTATGTGGAAGTATTATACATACACATACACAAATATCTATACATATGTATGCTATAAATTATATATTTATATTTTAATGCAACATATGTTCAAATTAAATGTGTCCCTTATCTGAAATGCTTATGACTGGAACTGTACCAGACTTTTCAAATTCTGAAATATTTTCATATACATATTGAGATATCTTGGGGTTAGGACTCAAGTCTAAGCATAAAATTTATTTATGTTTCATCTTATACACATAGCCTGAAACTAATATTACAGAATATTTATATAATTTTGTGTATGAAAACTGGTTTTATACTATAGAATTTTCTACTTATTTCCTTGTGCCCAAGAATTTTGAATTTTGGAGCATTTCAGATTTTGTCTTTTTTGATTTGGAGACTCAAGACATATTAATTAATTTAATTCTCATGACATGCTATGAGGACAGTGCTATCACTACCATTGTTTTAAAAATTAGGAAACTGGCCAGGCATGGTGGCGCACACCTTTAATCCCAGTGCTCGGGAGGCTGAGATGGGTGGAGCATTGTGAGTTTGAGGCTGGCTTGGGCTACAATGTGAGCAAGGTTGGTCTGAACTACATAGTACGACCCTGCCTCAAAAAAACTAGAGCCAGGAGTTCGGTTCAGTGTCTTAAGCGCCTGCTAGGCAGGCACGAGCTTGTGAGTTTGATCCCCAGTACTGAAAAACAAAATAGGAAACTGAGGCTCAGAGAGATTATGTCACTTGCCCAGGGTCATCACTGGTCAACAATAGAGCCAGACTTGAATTCAAGGTCCATACTCTTTGTCCTGTGCTCTAACTACACCTGATAAGGAGCAATGCACTATCAAGTTCACCTTTAAAAGGCGCCCAAGATCCACTGCACTGCTTTTGTGATCTGTTCATGGTCTGTGAACCAAGGTTCATGAGGACTAAACTGAACCACAGCAGCAATGCACACACCTTACCCCGTGAATCAGGGAGAATGCTGCAGGGAGGAGATGCTCATGTTGGGACTGAAGGATGACTAGGAGTTTGGCAGATGGATGAGAAGAGCAAAGTGTTTCATGAAGGATGATCATGTGTCAGTTCCCACAGAATGAACAAACATGGAAGTCTTGGTCTAAAAATGCCCAAGTGGCATGGAAATGATCAGGGGTAAGGTAGACAGGACGCATGTGGCTGGGAGGCTGGCAAAGACCAGACCACAAGAGGCCTTGACTGTCACATGCAGGAGCATAGGTTTTATCCTGAAGATAGTAGATAGCCATCAAGGTGTTGGAGAATAAAAGAGACATGGCCTGTTAGATCACCCTAACTGTTTTGTGGCGAGCTGGCTAAACAGGAAACAAGAAAAAATATAATCAATAGACTTAATGTTGCAATCGCTATTGATGATTGATTAGGTGTCATCAATAGAGGTCCTCTGGCTGCTCACTGACATGCATCATGGAGCTTTATCAACCCAGTGGGGTTATCTTAGTCCAATTCACTCAGGGACACCTTGCAGGCATGCAATAAGGCAGTGGTTTTGGAAGATTACGTGTACAAGATACAGCGAGGGAGTCTTCTGGTTTTCAACCAATGTCCGGACTGAAGGAGTGCAGAGAGGTAGGGATGGTTCTCCACTTTCTGGGTTAACTCAGCAAAAGTCATCTTTAATCCTTTTATATGTCACCAGGTGTGGTGGTGCACGCCTTTAATCCCAGCACTCAGGATGCTAAGGTAGGAGGAGCGTTGTGAGTTCAAGGCTGGCTTGGGCTACAACGTGAGTGTAAGGCCGACCTGAGCTATGTAGTGCGACCCTGTGTCAAAAAACTAGGGCTGGGAGTTTGACTCAGTGGCTTAAGTGCCTGTGTGGCAGGCATGAGGTTGTGAGTTGGATCCCTGGTGCCACCAAAAAAACAAAACAAAACAAAAAAAAAAACCTTTTATGTAACACCAAAGGTTGGCAAACTTTTCTTTAAAGGGCTAGAGAAAATATTTTATGCTTTTCAAGCCTTACAGTCTGTTACAACTACTCAACTTTGCCACTTTATTACTAAATCAGCCATAGACAACATACAAACTGTGTTGCAATAAAACTTTATTTAACAAAACAGGTGGTGGGCTAGATTTGGCTTGAGGGCTATAATTTGCTCACCCCTATTGGAGATCCTTTCCATGGTGCCAGTGATCCAGGAACCCTTCAGTGAGTTCTCAATACCCTGCCCGGGTTCATGGCAAACGGTGGGAAGAAAGAACAAGACACGAAATAGAGGTATAGGCAGGGATCTGGGATGACCAGTTGTTCTCAGAGAACAAAAAGCCATGAGCCATCCACAACCTTGGTATTTATTATTTGAGAAAAATGGTGAGGGGATTGCAACTGGACGTGGTACACAAGTGGCAAGGTTGGCAAGGCTTGTAATACAGGGAACAAAGCATTCTCGTGGAAGGCACAGGAACAGCCAAATTTAGGTAATGGTTAATAAGTAACCTGCTTTGTAGTTAATTCTGAGAAGGAATTTTCCTCTGGAGTCATGCAGGCCTCAGTGGAGGCGTTATCTCGTATCTTAGCCGCATGGTGTCACAGCTTGTCTATCTGGGCTCGACCATGGCCTTTGATAATAAACTATGTTAGTCCACTATCAGCCACCTGCTTTCATGAAGATACTACACAGCCTTGGCCAGACTCACTAATTAAACTGAAAGCCAATTTAGGGAAGTCACGTCTATAGAGCCTGCAGTGCTTGTAAGTAAGCACAGTCACACTTGGGAATGGGGCAGGACAACATGGCGGAACTCCACAGGCCCGTGTGCTACAGATGAGATGAATTGAGGGTCAAATAGGCTGCCAACTGGATGTATCTGGAGAAAGAAAGATGAGAATCTCCTGGGCCTCACACCTTTATCAGGTACCAGTGGGCCATTCTTCTCTCCTTGGAGAATGTCTGTACAATCATGAAAAGACTTGTCTGAAATTGCAGAGTAATGCTAATGTCTAATCCTAGGAGTTCTGCTCTGCAGGACAAGACCAGAAATTTGCTATGGTTTGGAAACAGTTTGAGTTTGTCCCCCAAAAGGTTCATGTTTTAGGAACTTGGCCCCCAGTCTGATGTTGGGAAGTGTCAGGGCACTAGAAGATGGGCAGTCCTTCGGTCATTGGGAGGGTACTTCTAGAAGTGATGAAGGTCATTCTCATGAGACTCTGAATTAGTTCTTGCAAAAGAGAGTTGTTACAAAAGGACTCCTTCTCTTGCTCTGCTTCCTACCTTATGATGTAATCTGTCACTGCCACGTGCCCTCCTGTCACTGTGGTGTCACCTATCACAAAGACCTCACTGAGGTTGAACTGATGGTGGTGCCATGCTCTTAAATCTCCAGTCTGGTGAGCTAAATAAGCTTATTTTTTTAACTATCTACTTTCAGGTATTTTGTTATAATAATGAAAAAATGAATTAATATAAAATTTAACCAGATTCTCAGTCCCAGTTACTGTCAGAGTGGAGGCCCCTGTGAAATATTACCATTGGTTACCAATGCAACACAATGGTGAGCAGTCCCTCCATTAAATGAGAGCAACTGATCTCATTTAACCCCAACAAAAAACCCCAGAAAGGCAAAAATGTAACATTACGTATCCCCATTTTACAGATAAGGAGACTGAGTCACAAAGTGTGCCCATATGGCTAGTAAGTATCAGAACTAAGGTTTGGAATCCAACCAGTCCCTCCTGATGCTGTGGGTGTCTGTAGGTGCCACAGTTCTCAGACAAAACTCTCAGGTTATCTCTGAACCCAGGCTGGACCTGCTCAAACACTTGGGATGGTTTTGTCCTTGATCTGAATGACACTGTCATTGGAAACAAATAGATGTAGGAAAGACAAGCCCGTCTGCTTCAAAACTCAGTGCAATAGGAAGAAGAGAGAGGAATCTCTCTGAAATCTGTTATTAAGCGAAATGATTGTTGGAAATGGATTTATGTAAGGATAATGTATTTGCAGGTGAAGGTATTGGCACCTAAAGTGTGGGACAGAGAATGTGAAAACATAAATGGTCTCTGTGTGTTTATAAGTACCCAGTCAGGACTCCTGGGATCCCAATCTCTGCCATCTGGGAAGGCATCATATGAAAGGGAACTCTGAAGAGAGGCAGATGATTTAAATACCCCGCACGTCATGCAAGACAGGGTGAACCCAGGCTGCCCCAGGACACAGAACACAGACATCTGCTTTGGCCTGGGCAGAGGAACCTCGGGCCAAGTCCAGATTTTCTAAGCAGTGAGTGTTGTACATGTGTGTTCCAGGCAAAGGGAACAACATCTTCAGACACAAGGGGGGACTTGAGGCCACTCTGGAGGCTAGGAGATAACATAGAAAGGGTGTGATTGGTGGGGCTGGGGATGGGAACCGGGGAAGTCAGCCTGGACCACTGGGCTGAAGGACACCTTATACTCAGCTTCTGTCTGTGAAGAGAACAGCCTCTGAGTTCTCGATGGAGTGCAAAATGCTTGCCAACAATTGGCACTGCCAAGAACACTCTGCTGATATATGCATCTTGAAATAGTAAAGACGAATGATAGTAAATCACTTCTATCATGCTGTCCATCCCTTTTGCCCTGTGCTGCCAGAGGCTTAATTTGCTTATGCTCACTGAGAGTTTGAAAGAGGGCAGAACTTGATACTGCCGTCAGCCCTGCTGCACTGTCTAAGACAGTAACAGCTCCCATTCTGGGGACTCTCACACTCGCCCGCTATCCTATTTATCAGAAGAGCAACCAGAGGCTCAGAGGGGTCCAGTCACTTACTCAGGGCCGTACTTTGGGAAAAGAGTCAAGACAATTTCTGCCATCTGAGCCTAAGGTCCTCCCCCTGGACCTCCTTTCTTTGACATCATATAGTTGCAGGCCTTATGAATTTCTGAGAACATTTTAATCAATCACTGCATCTTTCCTTCCAAGGAATCATCTTACAAGACAACACGTGATGGCTCAGAGATGTACAGTGTCTTTTCCAAGGTCACACAGCTTTTGAAGGGGCAATAGGAGGCCTGAAACAAAGTTTCTCACTATCACCAAGACAAAGCTCTTTCTCCTTTACCTTGGTTCCCAAGTTCACAGCAAAGAAGATGGATAGCTAATGTTTCACCCTGGTATGGCTCTTAAAAAAAGAAAAGGAACAACCCAAAATACTTGTTCACTTAATCTCTACATTGGCAGGTATTCATTGAATAATCAAAAGACAAATACCTCGGAGAGCAGACCATGCCAATCACAGCTAAATGACATCATCAGGATCAGGCTGTGCCAGGCCAATTTAATTTCCCCTGGCAGAGAGGCAGGCTGAGAGATAAGACTAAGCCGTTGACGTTGTCAGTTTCCCTGACCCTGAAGGGCATGGTAGATCAGCTCCAAGGTGACAACTGGTAGGTGAGGAGGGGACAGGCCACACTGCACACCCATAGAAGCACACACAGGGGCACTCACTGGTGTATAGACACATACACAGATACAGAAAGACACACAATCAGATAAACACATAGAAGGCATATACCAAAAATACACACAAACACACACACTGACAATATATATGCAGATTCACAGAAACATACACATATAGATGTATAAAGAAGACACGACTGTATTGACATAGGCAGATCTCAGACATACAGACACACACACACACACACACACACACACACACACAACACAGCCAAGAAGAGGCGTGTGTGTATAAACACACAAAAATATACACACGGAAGACACATATGTACATACAGACACACGAACACACAGACAGGCATGCTCACCTTCCTCCCCCTCCCCCACCCCATGCAGACATCCAAAAGCATGGACCCAAATGAAAACACACACATTCACACACTCTAGGAAACAGATACAAACACCCACCTGTAAGTGTGGACTCCACCCCTCACCTACAGCATGTGCCGACTCTCCTGAAGCCTCTTCCCCTTAGTATCCCCAAAGTTTCATTCTTTCCATCCTGGGGGCTCCAGACAATGAACTCCCCAGGTGTCTGTATGTTTTCTTGACCCTGCCCAGCCTGGTATCTTCAACTCGACATGTGGAAGACACACCCAGAAGAGGTGCTTGTTGGGAAGGACATGGGCTTCAGAGTCAGGCTGGCCTCTGCTCCACGCTGGCGCTCCTCCTCCCTGACCACTGACATGGGGCTCGGGCACATCTATTTAGCTTTCTGAGCTTCCATTTTCTTACCTGCAGAGGGGCTGCTAGTCTCTGTTCTGCAACCACTGGACTGCAGACCTTGAGGCTCTGGCATTCCGGGAAAGTTTTTTGTGTTAGTTACTTGTTTTTAGTTATTTCAGTGTCTGTCCCCCTTGCCAGACTGGAAGCCCAACACAGGGCCTCTCAGGCATGTAATATGTGTTCAGCAGATATTTGTGAAATAAATTAATCAGCAAGTCTACAGCCTCAGTTCCAATACAGGGCTCAGTAGACAGTATGTGCTCAGTTAAACTTTACTGAGTAGAGTAATCCATGAAAGTATAAACACAATCATGGACACAGTTCTGCTTCTATGCCAGGCATATCCATTACTTGAGTTCACCTTCTCTATGCCATAAAATAGATACTTATTTGTAGATGAGAAAACTGAGATCCAAAGACATTAAATAAGTCCCCCAAAGATTCTAGCTTCTTGGGGTAGCAATTTAAACTGTGATCTCTAGTTGCTAAACCTACACTTAAAACATCACAATTGTAACCTCTGTGAATGACTAGATGAATAAATATTTTCCCTGAGTGACACAATTCAACTGATGACTTCTATAGCAGTCTCTGCCTCTCCTGGGTATAGACTAACTCTTGAGAATGAATAAATTGTATGGCCTTCAATCCACTTCTCAGTCTCTAGTCTTTATAGAGCTTTCCCTGAGGCTGCATTTTAAACAGATCACAATCCCAAACTATCCTCATGTCTGCATTTCTTCCTGCTTTCTCTTAGTTAATATATGGAAATACATATAATATAATGTAAATGCAATAAATTACATATTAAAGCATGTCCATTATACTTCTATGACATATTAATGTGCATTACATACAAATGCATGTATTGTGTATATGCTGAATGTTTCCAGTTGGGGCCCATTCTGTCTCTGCATGTTTTTTTTTTTTTTCCATTTGTATAAACTACAGGGCCCCATCCAGAATCTGTCAAATCTGTTTTTCTTTCTCTTACATTGGTATAATTTGTGGGTTTGAAACTCAACCAACCTGTGGGCCAATTAAGCTACTTTGCATAACAACTGCATCTGGCAGTGTCTGTGTGTGCTCAGCTGAGCGTCTTGCAGATCCTGAGAGGTTCTTACATTGCCTCATTCTGGTTTCTGCACACCTCAGAGGAGCTCAAACGCCACGCCCTCCTCCCAGCTCCCATCTCATTCCCTGAAAACACGGAATTTGCAGGGAGAGCCTTGGCCTCTGTTCCAGGCAGAATGGGTGCAGACACAGGGCACAGAGGTCGTTATCCTTCCCCATAAAGAAAACCAAAGATGTCCAAAGATCATGGCCACCTGGTAGGCAGGGACTGGGGCAGGTGACAGTGACTCATGGGCACACCAGGCACAGGGAGGGACTGACTCACAGCTCTGCCAGTCTGAGGAACACAACAGAGGCTGTGGGAGTGAAGAAGCTGTTGCTGACAGTTCACACCCAAAGGTGACCCAGGTAACTTTTAGAAGAGAGTTTTTTTTTTTTTCTTGTATCACCCTCTTGCTTCCCATTTTGTAAACTGTGTTTACTGGTGTAGCTCCATATGGGTCCGACAGATTTTAAAAAAAGAAAAAAAGAAAAAATACATATGCCAAATAGTCCATTTCCTTACATTTGCCTCCACACATTCATTCCCCTTTCCAACCAGCATCTGCCTGAAATTCTGCTATCAGTCACTCATTTCATGGAATTGCTCTTGGTCCTCTCTTAGGGTTGTTCTTTAAGACTTATCCTCACACAGTAATGGGAAGAAAGAGGAGTTTACATCATAAGGTGAGGACTACCAGCACGCAAGAGCCTGTCACAGACACCTGATTCTCCATTTCAAAGGTGCCAAAAAAGCAAGTCAGGGAAGGAAGTGATCTACTCGATATTCACAGAAAGCCCAAGATTACAATGAGAATCTGCGTGGCCCCAAAGCCTCTTTCCACATCTCCCTGTTGCCTTCTAAATGTTTTGTAATCTCACTAAAAGATTGCCAGACACTGCACTTTGTGTGTCACTTTGGGTGCCAATGCTAATACACTGGTAGAACTAGGAGAAATGCAATGTTTCATTTCACTGAAATATTGGTCTATTTTGTGTACGTTTTAAAATTCAAATGCAAGATCCATCTTGTTAGCAAGAGGACAAAAGCCCACAGTTAAGGAGAGTAGGACAGAAAGAAAAAAGAATATAGGTCCTTGGAACAACAAAGCTGTGACACTCTTCCGAGGGTCTTAATTTTTGTGTGTATTTGAACTACGGTGAACTTTTTTTTTTTTTCGGTCGTCCACTGCTGAAAACATCCTAATTGACCACAGTGTATAGCAACTATTGCAAAGTACTGGAATTTGGAGCTGCCCTCTTTACACACTTCTTATGTGTGCTTTCATGCTCCAGAACTTTCTGCTGAAGTTCAGAACTGCGAAGCTAAGAGTTTCCTTATCCACAGGCTCCTGACACCAAACTGGACTCCACACTGAACACTTTCTCCCTCTCCAACTGCTTTCTGTTATGATCACCTCCTGCTGACCTGCTAACTGACACTGTTGGTAGTCTCAGACCCCTCTTGGACTCTCAGTTCTTTTTTTTTTTTGGCACCAGGGATCGAATTCACAACATTGTGCCTGCCAGATGGGTGCTTAAGCCACTGAGCCAAACTCCCGGCCCTAGTTTTTTTGAGGCAGGGTCGCACTATGTAGCTCAGGCCGGCCTTGCGCTCACGTTGTAGCCCAAACAGGCCTCGAACTCACAATGCTCCTCCTACCTCAGCCTCCGGAGTGCTGGAATTAAAGGCATGTGCCACCAGGCCCGGCCGGGCTCTCAGTTCTTTAACCCCCAGCGCTCCTCTGATGCCAAGTGCTCCTGCCCTCTTCTTTGCTGCAGCTGACTCTTTGCTTTGGGAACGCTCTCTCTAACCCATCCTCCACCATGGCCCAGGGAGAACTTTCTAAAGCACAAAGCCAGCCATATCACTGCATGCCTAAAAATCCTCCCATGAGTCTACATTTCCTCAAGATAAAAGTCCAAATGCCTCAGCCTGACACGCAAGACCTTTCGTTACCTGATTCCTGCCACTTCTCCAACTTGATCTGCAGCTATGCCTGCAGACATAACCTGTGCTCCCTTCCACCAGACAGGCTGGCAGCTGCTCAGAGGCCAGTCGTCAGAGTTCTGTGCCTTTGGAACAGGCTTCACTCTGCTGAACTACCCTTTGCTTGCATTTCCAGATCCGGCCTACCCTTCCAGCTCAGCTCTTTCCTCCTGATGGTCAGCCAGGAAGGCATGCATTCTCAAGGCTTCCACACCCTAAGCGTCACTGATCACACTGTTCTAGGAGGATCAGTTTACAAGCCCATCCACCCCTACCCTATAAGTTTGCAATTCTTCAGGGATGTAATTGAGTCTTAATTTTGTTATCCTTAGCACCCTGAACAGGGACTGACCCATGGCAGGTCCTAACAAATGCACATGGAATGAATGTAAGGGGCAAATGAGGATTCCTCCCCCATTAGCTTTTCCTGCTTGGCCTTCCCCTGCTTTGTGACCATGAGGCTATTCTGTATGACAGCAGAAAGGAGGAGAAAATTGAATTTCCTCAGCCTCTGAGCTTTCCAGATGAAGTTTTTAGAAGGTTGGAAAGAATTCATGGTTAGGTAAAGCATTGTACAAGAAGATGTCATGAGCAAAGGTTCTTCCCTGCAGATCAGAAAAATGTTCCCCAAGTTGCTGTGGAAAGGGAATTCTAGGGATATGGTGAGAGTGCCAATGTCCCTGAGAAAGAGACTCATATGCTCTACTCTGTGGGCCAGATGTAGGGACAAAGGCAAAAATTCCAGAGTCACAAACCTGAGATTTCAGAGCAAAAGGGAAAAGGGGTCTTCAGGAACACAGGAAGAACGCAAAGAGCAGAAGTGGGCACTTGACATCCCCGGAAGACTGTCCTGTGAGGCACAGGTGTAACAGAATGATACCTGTGAGCCCCAGAGTCACAGAATAGAGTCACCTGACCTGAGATAGGTTGCAGAAGAACCAGGGACAGAGTCACTGACCAGTGACTCAAAATGACAAATATTATGGACAGGTGACATCAAAGACCAAGGATCCGTCCTCTCATCACCTTTGTGCAACAAGCATAGATGATATCTCTGAAAAACTGGAGGAGCAGGTTGACTGAGATTGAGCTGCTCCCTACCCAGGCTAAAGGGAGACCCAAATCAGGAATCAAACTCAGCTTGTGCTTATAGAGACATTTATACTTATCTCACATCTGAGTTTATGTCCTGAAAATCAAGCACTTTACCAGTGAATAAATGAACACAGATAAGAAAGGCAACTTGACTAGAAAAACATGAACACCCTGACCTGGAATCTTGCCTGAAACAAAGATCAACTCTTCTGTTTTAACTCCTGGGGCATGAACTCATGAACTAAATCTAAAGTTTTCCTTTCTGAGGATGACTATTACTTCTAAAAGTTCTCAATGTGGTAAGCCTTACAGTGTATGAGGGAAGAATCAAGGCCCAGGCTCTTGCTTGAAGGCAACATCTTGGAGTCACCCAGGGGTGAGTTGTTGTTCAGGCATGGCTTCTTCCTGTATTTCAGCAGAGGGTTGTCCAGGAAAGACTTCTCCACCAAAATGAGGCTGGAAATGAAATCTGAAAAGCTCCCATTTCCAGGTACTGATGCTCGTGTAATCTCTTCCCTTGAGGCTAGACTGTACTAGTAATTCACATCTAATAAGCACAATAAGGTGGTGATGGATGCCACTCTGAGATTAGGTTGTAAAGACTTCCTCTTTGCTTACATTCCTTCCCTTGGCTTCTCGCTTGTTCTGATAAAGCCAGTCACCATGGTGTGAGCTACCCTGTGGAGACACCCATGTGGCAGGTGACTAAGGGAACTTGGGGCCAACAGCCAGGGAGGAGTTGGAGCCTTTAACAACCACAGGAGTAAATCTGGCCACAGATCTACCCACATTGAACCTTGAGTTGGCAGCAGCTTCAACTGATACCATGGGTGACAGCCTTGTGACTCTGAGCCAGAGGAGCCACCCGAGCCACACCCAGATTCCCGAGCCACAGAAACTGCCAGATGATAAAGCCATGTCATTTCCTAAGCCCTAAGTTTTGGGGTAATTTGTTGCAAAAGCAACGGGTAGCTAATACAGCCACTAAGGTAGACAGGTGTGAGATCGTGCAAAATATTTGAGGTTTTAAAAGTTATCCTGAGTGGTTTACACTGCTCCCTGTGATCCCTCTGAAGCTCTGATCGTGAAACCTTCTGATTCACAAAATCTGTATCACCCGAAGTTGGATGTGATGTATACTGATGCTTGGTTTACTAGCCTTAAAGTGATAGGTGAGCTAGTTGAGTTCGGAAGGGACAGGGATCTGTGTGAAACTCTATTGAGTTTGCTGAATGAGGATCTTGTTGATCCTTAAGGAGATCAATACACCATGAGGGGTATATATAATTAAGTAATTTGCCTAGGCGTATTCAGCCAGTCAGAGGCAAGACCAGGTTCAGACCACAGCTCTGCCTTTGAGGGTAGATATCTATGGCAGGTTTCTGACCTTACCCTTTATCAAGGCCCTTCCAGAAACAGCTGCACCACCGGGCTACAACCAGCAGTTGAGAAGACAAACCAAGTCACTTTTTTGTTCTTTTACTAGGGGGAGAAATATTCCCAATCTTGGCCCAGTTAGAACTTTTCTAGGGAAGGGGAAGATTCTTGGAACTGTGACATTGGCTATAGCAGAGATGACATTCTCCTATTTTTCTAACAAAGCCTTCACATTTTGGGGACTGTCCACCTGCCCACTAAATTTCCCAATCTCCCTTGCTGTAGAAGGCGCCCAATAAGATGTACAGTAAGTGAAAGTCATTGGGAGAAATTGCTGGAAAACATTTTCTAAAGTGCTAACCCATCTGTTGAAATGTACCCTCTTACACTTTTCACCCTCTCCTGGGACCTGTAATGTGGGCACATTGGGTGGAGTCACAGCAGCATTTTTTTGACCATGCAATGACCTCCATGATGGAAATCCACACTCTTAAAATAGCAAAACACAAAGGTAGAAGAGTTTGGCTCCTTGGTGGGGGTGATTAGGAAACTACCATACCAGTCTTTGATTGTTTGTATTAGGACTTCTTTGATATGAAAGAAAAGTAAATCCTTATCTTATTTAAGCCTGTTATCTGGGTTTTCTCTTACATGTAACTGATAGGAGTCCTGAGTGATACACTCACATTTTTAGGAGGTATTTAAACAGAATTTGAGAATCTCCATTTTAGATTGCCAGGATGCTAGACTCTCAGAGAAATATTCCCCTTAAACCCAACTCAGTTAACAAAATTATTAGTATGCTCCCCAGGGGAGAGAATTAAAATTTCCTGCATGCTTACAGTAGCCTCATGTAATTGTATATCTACCTTCCCCTCATGAGTGAGTTTCTTTTCAGTTTATGGATGAGGAAATGGGAGCTCAGATGCAAGACACAGACAACCAGGATGTGAACTGAGACCTGCCAGACTCCACAGCCCATCCTCCTCTGGCCTGTTGGGTCTGCACCACTGAGTTCCACTTCAGACAGAAGTCAGGTTAGCTGGATCAATGAGTGGCCCCAGGTCAGGATGCCCACTCCTCCCCCAGCAGTCCACCTGCAGCCACCAGTCACAGGCCTCTTATTGCAAGGTGATAAAGCAGATGGCCCCACTGGCTGCCCTCTCCCTAACTCACTGCCATCCTGTTTGCTGGCCATCTGGCCCTCATCTCTGTGATTCTCCAACTGCCTGCCTCAAGGACTCTCTTAAAGGGACAGAGACCCTGGCTGGTGTCAGGAAAGCACCTCATTCTCAGGCCCAGTATATTTTCAGGCTTTATTAGGGCAAGCTTCAAACAGCAAGGTCCAAAGCAACAGGGATTTCTGGTAGCTACCAAGTCTATTTCTAACCCTGGATTAGAGTATCTGAAAGGATTACCTGTCCCAAGCAAATACATTCGCACCCCTTGGCAGAGATGCAATTGGAACAGTCTAACTCTTCGGCAGGCTCTGAATATTCTCCACTGAAGCTTGCTTTATCTAGTTTGAAACTCCTGTCTGTCCCAGGAGAGACTGGAAATACACTCTTTCTAGGAGCTGATGGAAAATTAACCCACATTAGGAAAGTGCTAGGTGATGCCAAATTGGGGACAGGAAGGTCCATTTCTAAGGGGAAAAAATGTTCTTTGTAACCAGGACAAGGCTAAACATGCCTTCTCTCTATTGGTCCAAATCTATGCCAGCCTCCCACTGGCATCCGTGGGTGTGCTGAGAACAAGCTATGGATTTCTATAGAGACTGTCACCATGGCACTAGGTGTCTTATTCTGCTATTTCAAGAGGAAAAATAATCAAAAGGTCAAAGGAAGAAAATCTACCATAGGGCTTTTCAATCTACAAATATTCATTTCTGTTAACATTAGATGCTAGCAGTAGCAAGAGATGGTAGCGACAGTGGAGAACTAACTTGTATTGCAAAAGGCCCCCATGATTCAAGTATAAAACTAGTGCTATCCATCCATGATCTGATTTCTCTCTCACAACAGCCTGGAGAAACAGTTCTATCCCCATTTTATCTGTTGAGGGAGGGGACAATGAAGCGTCAGTGACTTGCCTAAATGCATCCAGAATTGCAATCTGAATAAGATGAGTCTTAGTTGGAAATAGAAAGCACATGTGGTGAGATTCTGAATATAAATTTGTAGAAGATTCATTCGTGGAGACTTGGGGTGAGGTTAGGGAGCCAAAAGGGTGTTGTGGCACCTGGGACTAGTTACAAGAGGATCTCTTACCTGCTGTTGGACAAAGAGGCAAGGACAAGAAACAGTGTCACCAGAGCCCAGTGCAGGCTGCAGCCAAGCAGGACGACAGCAGGATGCCACGGGCAGAGGAGGTTGGGGTTGGGGTGGCAAATGGAGTCACAGGTATAGTTGTGCTGCTGCCCGAGCTTGGGTCACAGCCTCCCTGCTGGGTGGTGAAGAAAGGGGATACAGGTCAAGAGTGGAGGCGGGATGCTCCCCTGTAGGATTCAGTTACGACTTCATTAACTCTGGGTAACAACCACAAAACATAGTTGCTTGCACTCGCTCTTTTTCTTGTCTGTGCCTCTGAGGATCAACTGCGCCCCTGCTGGATGAACTGGGCGTGGCTCCAGGAAGAGGTCAAGTCCGGAGCTGCTCTTCATGGGTCTCATCTTGTATGGACCGGGAGACGTTTTTTATTGTTAGTCAGCTTTCTACGGGTGTGGCAAAAACACCTGAGATGAACAACTTAAAAGGAGGAAAGATTGATTTTGGCTGATGGATTCAGAAGGCTCACTTCGTGATCATGTGATCCACTAGCTTTAGCCTCTGTGGTGGCTCAGTAGTACATGATGGCGGCAGGAACTGGTGACAGGAAGGCTGCTCACCCTCATAGCAGCCAGGAAGTACGAGAGAAAGGAGGAGCTAGCGTCTCAATGGCCCCTTCAAAGGTGTATCCCAGATGATGTATCTTTCTTCTATTAGGCTCCATCTCACTGTTTCCACCACCTCCCGAAGAGTGCTACAGGCAAAAGACTAAGACTTGAAAACATGGTTCCTTGGGAGACATTTAAGGTCCAAATCATAACATATATTGTGGATAACAAGAGCACAGAAGACCAAGCACACAAACAGTGAGAGGTGTTTTGTTTTGTTTTGTTTTGTTTTGTTTTGTTTTGTTTTACCTTGTGCTCAGTCACATTCCCTTGGTCAGTGTGAGTCCCATGCAAAACTCAACATGCGGGTCATGAGGACATGAACTCTGCCCACCAACTGAGGGACACTGCAGACATATCAAGGAGCATGGCTCTTAAGGAGAATGGAGAATTGGAGGGAATATTCTAACCTACCATATTCCCCCAAAGGAAAACAAAATGTTTATGCCAAAAAAGGAATACATGCAAGTTAAAACAACCAATGGGCATCATAGTAGTTTTGCACAGTATTCATTTGCACAAGCAGAAGATGTTTATGTGTGTACGTTGGTAGAAGATAAGGGTATGTCCTCTGGATTCTTCATTGTCTGTGGCGAAGACTCTGAGAGTGTTGGTAAGTAAGATAAGAAAAGATGGAAGGGGAAGATATTTCAAGATTCTAAGCCCAAGAGGAGCTTATTCATAAAGTTCATGAGTGTCATGATGATCAAATTCAGAGAAATGACAATATTGGGTGTCACAGCCTAACTTTGGGTTCTGAGACACTCAGAACCCAAAAGTACTGTGACCGGCATGTATGGAGAGACTGAATCCAGTCATAAAATTCCCAGTTATAGTAGTCAGAGGCCCTGCCTGTTGGGATTCAAAACCTGATCATGTGGGCACAAGACCAGAGATTATGCTTTGTTTCTGCTTCTGAGTCTGTCCCTGTCTTAAACTCAGCTGCCTCATCTGCAAAATGGGGCTAATAAAGCCTGCTTCTGAGACGGATGCCCAGTATCTGCAAGTAGCAAGTATGCTCTGTTGCTAGTGGGTCTCATTGACTATAGGTTGGTGCCTCGTGCATGCTCACAGTGAGCACTCACTATGGAAGATGGGAAGTCCGCTCATTTCTTCTTTGGCCCATTTGACTCTAGACTTTAGGCATCTTGCTTTTATTAAAAGGGGACTTTGGTAAAGGGAAACATACCCTGCAAAAACCACCCAAAAGGGAAAAGGATCACAATACTCTTTGTAATAAGTAAGGGAAGGAATAAGGGATCATTCAGGAGGTGGACCCATAACACCAATGATTGGCTACAGCGGGGCTGAAAGACGTGCTTTCTACTCTGAGAATGTAAGCACTATCCCATGCCAAAGGAGGATGGGAATTTCAGCTCCAGGAAGGCAGGACTTTGGCTCCATTGCATGCCTGAGTTTGGAACATGCTGCCTTATCTTATCATAGGGCTTGGGTCAGATACACCTAGTTCCCTTCATGTCTTAACTGTTTGCTCCTTTCTATGTGGCTGTCAGCAAACTCTGCCACTTTCCTGAGCTTTATTCTGGGTCAAAGTTTTGGTCACAAACACTAAGGAAGAGCTAGCAGATGACAAAGGGTCTCTGATTCAGCCTGCCATAACAACCATCTCTCTCCCAGCAGCAGGTAGGACTCAGAAGCCATAGGAGGAGAATATTAACCTTCTTGGTGCCTGCAGAAAATGAGATGTTGGGAGGACTGTTGTGTAGTGCCTGTCCCCATGCAAGATGGAAGGCTCATGAGAAACCGTGAGAGCACAATTGTATGTGCCTAGATCCAACCACCTCTCCAGGACTTAGCAGTGGACCTAACTTATTTCCAGGCTTTGTTGAATATTGGAAAGAAGGAAGAAGAAAGAAAGGGTGGAAGGGAAGAAGGAAAGAAGGTAGGAGGGAAGGGAGAAAACGGGAGAAAGGAAGGGAGGTGTTCCATGTGCCTTAGCACTTGTCCCTTATAGAAACTAATCTTTCCAAAAGTACCTAGCAAATTGGGAATTATCATTCCTCATTTTCTGAATAAGCAGAAACTGGGCTTAGCAAATTGCCTTTTGCAGATTATGAAAGTTTAGGCAAGTTATTTAACTGCCCCCATGCCTCAGTTTCTTCATCTGAAAAATGGAGGTGATAGTAATAACTTCTGGTTCATAGAGTGGTTGTGTGAGTACTTTGGCACATTTTATGCCTTGTCCAAATGTAAGCTATTTTTATGACATTGTGAAAGGGCAGCTTTAGAACTCAGAGCTGGTCTATTTGACTCAAAGATTCTTCCCAGCATACTATGAACCTCCACAAACAAACATCTAAGAAGCTCCTTCTTTGTAATCAATGCCTGACATATAAATTAATTTTCAACCATTTTCTTCCTCTCAAATTAGGACTGGGGCACAATTTTGGCAGGACACAGATTTACAAGTTACTTTGAGTTAGATTTGGGGAGGGGAAAGTGATGAAAATATGCCACAGGGAAGAGGGAAAATAATTTCTGTAAAATAGAGCCAAAGCAATAAATGCAGATCAGGGGATTCATGATGATAATCCATCAGCCTCTATTAATATTTCAAGTCAGCTTCTGCAGCGTGGTCTGGAATTCTCAGGCAGGCTGAGGTTTACATTTGCAAATAATGAATAAGCAGGAAGGAAAGGGACTCTGAACTTGGTCAACCTTCCTACCTGAAATTTCTGCTGCATTACCCTGGAGCAAGTAGTTTAGTCCACCTAGGTGACTGACGGGGCGGAGGGTGTGCTCATCACCTTCCACCTCCCCCTGCTTTTCCTCCCCTCAAGGTCCCCCAAATGGCCGGTGGTTCCCCTGACACTGATCTGAGATGGCGCCATTAACAAGGGCCAAAAGCCACTTAGCCTGCTAGGGTAAAAGCTGAGATAGCATGAACCAATCCCCAGGCCCCAAGCTGTCTTCCAGCCCTCTCAGGAGCAGCTCAGGTTTCCAGCCCAGTGAGCAGGCAAGCTGGGGCCTCTCCAAGAGGCTCCGGTTACAGGTCTACCTTGCAGCCTAAGCCAGAGGCACCCAGTTAAAGGAGGTCAGAGCTTGGCTTTCTGGTGACCCCAAAGTGAGCGCCTGTCTAGTGGTCATGACAGCGTCATGCTACAACCAGCCACATTTGATACTATTCTTGGCCTAAGGAGATCATGGAAATGGACAAATTTGCTTGGAACTCTAGATCTGCCAGATTTTTTGTTTGTCTGCTTTGTTTTTAACTCTGGAATTTGAGCAAATCATTTGGGTTCTCTGAGCCTCGATTTCCTCATATGTGAGGTGAGGTTAATAAATTATCCTGCTCTTGCATTTATTATGGGGCATAAGTGACATAAGCCATGCAAAATAATTTGCTCAGTGCTTGGCTCATACTAAATGCTTAATAAAAATTAGCTACTTTTATCATTTATTGCCATTATTACTTGTCAGGCTGTGTTTCTCAGAAACAGAATTCTGTTGAACAGCCTAAGGTTGTCTCTGTTAGACCTGGGTAAAATAATGACATGGTATAGTCCAGCCAGTTTTTAGAGACTGAGACTCTAAGGTCCAGATAATCAACTTCCTCTGGGTCACACAACTGGTGGCAAAGCTGAGTATGACTCCAGTTTGTGAGTCATATTCTCCTTTTCCTCCTCACTGCACAATCCCACGAACAAAGTATTTTCACGTGTGCCTGTCTACATCTTGCCCGGCTGCTGCAACCCACACACACAACAAAAAGAATCAGGTCCACATTGCCTCATCTCATTGCCTGTGTCTGCTTTTCCTGCTGTGCATTCTGGGAAACTCCTCTGAGCGCTATGAAGCCTCGACAATTAGCATCCTTCTGGCAGAATTTGTAACATCCAAAGCAAATCAGCATAAGCAACTTCTGCACGGTTTCAGTTTGCTGTTAAATTCTAGCTGAAAGCCTCAGCCATGCCTCCCTCCCTCTTTCTTCCTCCATTTCAAAGGAAAGCAGTACAAACAAGTCTCTCTCTCTCTCTCTCTCTCTCTCTCTCTCTCTCTCTCTCTCTCTCTGTCACTGTGTGTGTGTGTGTGTGTGTGTGTGTGTGCAAGTCAAGGTAAGTACTCTGGTCTAGGGACTTTCTCTTCTCAAGAAAGAGGAAAGGAAGAGCCAGCCAGGCTTGTAAAAATTGTGCCCCAGGCATCAAGCTTGTTGCTAAAACATGAAGGTCACCTGTATTGTTATGACATATTTTCATAAGCCTGAACTAAACAGTAATTCAGGCAAAATCTTTTTTTCCCAAAAACAAACAAAAATTCTTAAGACTATCTTCCGTGAGTCACATGGTTAGGTCAGGGAAGGGACAAATGAGGACGGACTATGGATGGAAGCAGACTCAAGTTCAAAGGCTAGCTCTGCCATGCACTGGCCCCAAAGGCTGAGCACATCAATGAACGTCTGTGGGCCTCAGTCTTCTCATCTGTAAAATAAGGACAATACTTGCTGTCTCATAGACTTTTTGCCAGATATAAAATGAGCTGCTCCATGGGAAGTATGATATCTGACGTGGGAGATGTGTAACCAATGAGAGCTGCCATGTGTGTGTCACCATGGCATGACTTCCCCTTAGATTTCCAGGCAGCTGCTACTAGAGGTCAGATGATGAGGGCAGCAAGAGCAATCCTGGAAAGCTTTTCAAAAAGGGTGACATTGGCAGCTTTATGGAAGAGCAGAGATTCTGGAGTCAGGCTCAGATTCTTGGTTCAGTTGTATGGCACTGGTCAAGTCACTTTAATTGTTCTGGGCCTCAATAATCCCATTAGAAAATGGGAATAATGGAGCCCACCTAACAGGGTTGTTATGAAGACTAAATATATTGGTTCAGAGAAGAGTTTTAGTCTGAGACAGCTCTTGCCTGAGGTTCGAGTACTGGTACTGGCAAGCTTAGAAAAGATTCTTAATTTCTCTAAACCCAAATTCTTTCATTTGTAAAATGGAAATAATAATAATTCCTGGTTATCAGACTTGTAGTGAGAATGAACTAATATAACACATTCAAATAGCTAACCATAGGGTGAAATGCAGTAAATGTTCACTAAATATTTGATCCTTTTAATCAAGATATGAGTTACTGTGCACTAATTTGGTACAAACTGTTTTGGATTACAAGGTGGCAGATCAAAATTAAAGTGTGTATACTCTGACCAAGCAGAGTTAAGGCTTTACCCTAAACTCCCTCATGAGTGAGTGTTCTGACTGTATTTATCAAGCTACACGTGTTGGAATGTGCTTACAAGTGTTATTTCTAACAGCCTAAGCACTAGAAACAACTCAAATGCTCATAGTTAGGAAACTGTTATATCATTTGCAGCAATGCCTGCAAAAAAATACCATGTAGGGGCCAGGGATTTAGCTCAGCGGCCTAAGTGCCTGCCTGGAAAGCATGAGGTTGTGAGTTCGATCCCTGGTACAAAAAAAAAAAAAAAAAAAAAAAAAATACCATGAAGTTGTTCAAAGGAGAGATGAGGATTCTTAACAAACAAAATCAAGCCGGGTGTGGTGGTACATGCCTTTAATCCCAGCACTCGAGAGGCTGAGGTAGGAGGAGCATTGTGAGTTCGAGGCCGGCTTGGGCTACAACTCAAGCACAAGGCCAGCCTGAGCTACATAGTGCAAGCCTGCCTCTAAGACCTAGGGCCAGGAGTTTGGCTCAGTGGCTTAAGCACCTGTCTGGCAGGTGTGAGTTTGTGAGTTCGATCCCTTGGTGCCAAAAAAAAAAAAAAAAAAATCAAAATATATTAAGTTAAAAAGTAAGTAGTGGAAGAGACCTGTATATCAAGCCATCTTTTCTTTAAAGGCACACACATGTGCATAGAAATATCCTTAAAAAGATTCTCAAGAAACTATTAAGGTGATTATTCTAAAGCAGCCACTTGCCTACTCCCACTCCTTTAGGACATTTGATGATTTCTGGAGATGATTATATTTGTCAGTGAGGGAGGGGGCCACTGGCATCTGGTGACAAGAGGCCAGGGATGTGCTAAACATCCTACCATGCATAGGTAGACCACAGGTAACAATGAATCATCAGACTTAAAATGTTAATAGTTCAGATGTTAAGAAACCTTGAAGAGTTTTGATGGGGATGAGAGCTATTGGGTGTGGACCGGATTTATTTTTAATGCTATGTTTCTCAAGTATTTGCATGTATTACACCAATGGAAGCAGCAATGATGAAAACTCTGCCTGCTGCAAACTATGAGCTAAGCATGTAAAACCTCAGCACAGAGTAGGCCTGCACAGGACATCGTCCATTTGGATTTCTGTTTCAGCATCTGCAGAAATGGGGTGTTGACATCACCTGTTCATAGAGGTGGTTGTGCAACTCATTTCAGACATGAAGTGTACAGGCTGCTGGGTGTTCTCTGGTCAAGTGAGCTGAGATCACTCTGCAGGGACCACAGAGGCATCCCTGGGTGCCCGGCATGTAGAGGGTGGGGCTGGTAATCCAGCCATGAGCAGAAGCTGAAAAATGGGCATCAGCCGCTGAGGCCAAGAAGCCGCCAGCTGTTAGAGCCAAAAAGAGGGTGGTGATCCCAGGAGGCTCCTGAAAAAAAAAAAAAGTCAGCTGGACATCTGCCAGCCCCTTTCTGCAGGGATGACACAGGCATGTTCAACAGAGAACAGAAGGTTCCACATGGAGAAGTGCCCAGCTGGTGACCATGTATATGTGCTTGAGAATTCCCAATTTACCTGTTTCAGGAAAGCACGTCTGACCATTTGAGGTGATGTCTGTTTTCTAAATTGTGAAGAATAAAAACCAAAGAGGGTACCGTAGTTTCGATGTGTCCCCCAAAAGTTCTTGTGTTGGGAACTGAATCCCCAAATTGCATGTTAATGTGATTTGGAGATAGGGTACTAGACTAGGTCATCATAGTGGGACCCATGATGGCCTTAGTGGCTTCACGGGAAGAGGAAGAAACATTGAAACTTGAATGTTGGCTCATGTTCTGTTCTTCTCCATGTTATGACACAGCAAGAAGGTCCTCACCAAGTGTCTGGAAGATGTTGGTGCGATACTATTGGGTTTCCCATGCTCCCAGAGCCAAATAAACTTCTAGTCTTTATAAAGCACCCAGTGCCAGGTATTTTGTTACAGCAACAAAGAATGGACTAAATTACAGAAGTAGTTACCACTGAGTCTCATCCAGTACACACACTTTATCCATATATTTTCCTATTTAGTGATGATGCCACCCAAAGACATAAGAAATATCAGTGAAGAATCAGAGAGGACAAGTCAGTCTCAAAGCTCTGATTCGGAGCCTGTATGTCTGATTCCAGGTGTGACTGACAGTCAGGTACCACATTGCTTACCAGGCAGCTGTGTCTTAAACAATCTTCTGCTACTGGTTATTCTGTGCTGAAGATCAAAAGTATCAGGCTACTTCTCAAAGCAGGGACACTTCTGCAAAACATAATCTGAGTTTGAATATCCACGCTCTTACCTAGGGAAGAAAGGCCAGGAGTACCACTGCTAGTGTTGATTTTGTTTCTCCTGGCACCGTACTTGACTTTACAGGGTCCCTAACAGACAAGGTTACCAGATAAAATAAGATCTCTCCAAATATGCCATGCAATATCTGGGACTTACTTATACTAAAATCTTACTCATCGTTAAATTGGACATTTGATGTTTTTATTTGCTACATCTGGCAACCCTAGTGTCTAAGGAAGGAGGAGATGAAATGTTTGCTCTATTCCAAGGTGCTGATCTCATGCAGGAAAGATTTTGCTTTTGCTTCATTGAAAGACTTGCTGGCTCACCATGGGATCTTGGATACTGCCCCAGGCAGTCAATGTCTCTGACATTTCCAGAAAATCTCAGGCTACATGGGTTTACTCAGGGTGATCAGAAAGGACTTTTCTGGGATGCATTTAATGCAGGCATCATGGAGAAGAGGTTAAGAGCAAAGATCAAAATCTAGACACCTCTGTGGAACTGGCTCCATCTGAAGCCCTTTAAGCAGGGACACTCTTTCTTAGATGCTTTTTTGGTTGCTCTTTCTAAAAGGAAGCTGCAAATTGCATGGATTCCTGGATCCACAAACTAGGCCCACACCCTGGTTGAAAGGCGTATGCATATTTTGGGAAACCAGTAGTTCCAGTGGTTGGTGCTCTTTATTGAGCACTTGCTACATGCCCAGCTATGAGCCCATTTACCTCTCCAACTGATACCTTGTGCTAGGGCTTATTGTGGGCATTCTACAAATAAGGTGAAAGAGGCTCAGAGAAGTGAAGTAACTCAATGCCATCCAGCTGAGCAATGGCAACAAAAGGATTTAAACCCCAGGTTGGGTTACTCTTTGCTATGAGAACATGCTCAGGGTCCTAATGCCCCAAGGCTGACGGGAAAAAGAACATTAATTCCCTGCTGATCTAAGCACTTCCAAAAGTGGCTGTCCCTTTAAGAAGAGCTGAGACCCTAGTAGGAGCAGTGTGGGGTCTGTGTATAGGACTGAAAGTTTCAGAATTATGCTCAACAACTAAAAATAGCACCAAGCATCGGTTTCATGCCAACCATGGTTGCTAAGAGATTTAACAAGTATTATCGCATTCACCCTCACAGCCACCCTAGTGACTCCAGCAAGAGTAGGAGCTGCATTTCCCAGATGATGGCTGAGGCTCAGGGAGATGGTAAGAGTGCCCAAAATGGCCTGGTGGGCAGGTAGAACTGGTAGGAAGTTAGACCATCTGAGAGCAGGGTGGGGTGCAGCTGGGGAGTCTGGACCAGGAGCCTATCTGTGTGTTCTCAGGCTCCTTAAACTGGTTTCCTATTGCTCCTGTAGCAAATCACCACAAGTCTAATGATTTAACACAGATCTATTATCTTATAGTCCTAAAGAGTGTGAGTCCAAAATAGGTCTCCGTGGGTCAAAGTTAAGGTGTGAGGAAGGCCGCATCACTTACCTTCCCAGAGCAGCTGATTCTGGGATCCACTCTCCTTCCTCTGGGCTTCTCTGAGTCCTGGGTCCATCACCACGTTCACAGTTCCAGCAATGTGTCTGATAGGTCAAAGGTCCTTCCTGCCCTGCCACAGCCATCAGATTGTCCCCTTTCTCCTTGGTTCCTCCTCACTTCCCAGCGTATGTGCCTCGGAGGGCCCAGTGCTCAATCTTTGGATCTCTTTGCTTCTCTTGATTTAAATTCTAAATTCTCTGGGTTTAATTCCAACAGTTTCAATGGCTCCCAATCCTGGTTGCACAGCAAAAGCACTTGGAGAGCTATTAAACTCTCAGCACCATCTCACCCAACAGGTTCCGGCAGGCGTTGACCACCCAGGCAGCCTAATGGTTCTTAAAAAGGCTAATTAATTTATAAATTATCATATGAGAAAAAAAGCTTTTCTTCTATTTTATTTTATAGCTCTACAGAAGTTAACATATGTGCAGGTTTGTGAAACTAGCACCGTAATCTGGATACAGCATTGTTCCATCACCCTAAAACCTCTCTTGCGCTGGAGATATAGTTCAGTAGCTTAACACACACATGGTCCTGCATTTGATCTTCACTACTGCCCCCACCCATAAAAGATCTTTAAAAATAAAAGAGATTCTCTCATGGTGTGCCCTTTTAACCACATCTTCTCCCTGACCTATATTCCCTGGCAACCACTGCTGTGTTCTTCATCACCGTAGCTCTCTCTTTTTGAGACTATCATGGAAGTGGCATCATGATGCATGCAACTTTTGAACCACTATGCCTTTGAGAAGCATGCCAATTGTTGTAAATATCAATAGTTCATTTTATGACTGAGTAATATTCTGTTATATGGATATAACATTTTTTCTGCCCAGTTACCTGTTTGTTGATGGACATTTTGTTTCCAGTTTGGGGCTGTCACAAGTGAAATTGGTAACAAAAGGATTTGAACTACAGGTTAAATTTCTCTGTGATGTGAGAACAGTGCGAGGGCTCTGGTGCCCGGCATCTGGTGGGAAAGAGAATGTTGGCTCCCTGCTGCTCTAAGCAGCCCCAGAGATGGCTGTCTCTTCTGGAACAGCTGGGACTAGAGCAGGAGCAGGAGGTGATTCTGGGTATACAAATGAAAGTTTCAGAATTATACTTGACAACTAAAAATAGCATCAAGTATCAGCAAGATGAAAATGGTTTTCATCCATAGTTTGTAAAGCTTCCATCATGAGTTCACAGGATCCAGGCTTGGGCACCACAGCTGGAGGTAGGGGAGGCAGACATGGAGATCAAGGGGATTTCAGTGAGCATGGTAGCTGTGGGCAACAGCAGACTCTGGAGATCATGCACATGCCCCCGTGTGTGTGTGTGTGTGTGTGTGTGTGTGTGTGTGTGTTTTGTGGTGCTGCTCAGAATCAAACACTAGGTCTTTCACATACTAAACCAAGTGCTCTACCACTGAGCTGCACCCCAGCCCAAGTACAGATATGTTTTGAACAGGGTGAATATGTAATCTAACAGTGAATAGGGTCTCCCAGAGTATTGGACATAAGACTTAAAAATAACAGCAAGACAAGGATAATGCTAAGGTTTGAAATCAAGGAGCAAGACAATGGGGAGCCTACTTACGAAGACAGAGAGGACTCTGAAGTGACAGGTTTGGGGAGGGGTCAGGAATGTAATTGGGACCACATGAAGTTGAACACGATTTTACAATTATTAAATATCAAAATAGAGATCTGAAGTTGGAAGCTCACCTCAAAACAGGGATGTCAAAGAAGTGCTGAGTCAGACATAAGGAGCAGAGGGCCTCAGCATACAGATCCTCAACTCTGGCTGGACATTAGAATCATCTGGAAGTCAGGCCCCTTCCCAAACCAGTTACATCAGAGCCTTTGGCTAGGAGACACAGACATCAGGGGTGTCACTGCGCAGCCAGGACTCAAAACCTCCTGACGAGCAACTTCACTTGTGACAGTCTCATCAGCACCCAAATTGTTAAACACACTGTAATACTGTGGGATCTAATCAGCAGTGGAAAGAAACAAACTGTTGGTATCCACAATTTGCATAAACCTCAAACCTAAATGAGACCAAAATTCTTCTATGCGTTGTTTCCAGTTTAACTCATTGGAAGCTGGAATCCTCAGAACAGGCCTCAAGGACTACGCTATCTGTCCCTTTAACTCCCTGACCTCTTTTCCTACAGTTTCCCTTTCACTTGCTCTGTTTTAGTCATTTAGTTACCTTATTGTTCATCGAAAATACCAAGCACGCTTTGGCTTAGGGCCTTCGCTCTGGCTGTTCCCGTACCTGGAATTCTCCTCCCCTGCGTATTCTCAGGCCTCACTTCTCCATTTCCTTGGGTCTCTGCCTCCATCATTCCACTTAACAGTGAAAGTTCTCTCTCCTGCATTATCTGTCTCCCTTCACTGCTTTATTTTTATTTCATGGCACTTGAGCTTATCACATCTAAAAATTACTGACTGCATAGTTTACCTTTTTTCTTTTTTTTATCTTTTGTCCCTATTCTCCTGATAAAATATAAGCCCACATTTGGAAATTTTGTTTTGCTCATTGCTATGCTACGTGTTGTAGGTACTTTAATAAATATGTATTGTGTTCCAGTAAGAGCTCCAGGGCTGATTTAGGAATGAGCACAGAATCTGGTTTAAGCCAAAAGATGCAAGAGATGGTGCCAGGGAACTTCTAGAAAATCCACAGGAAAAGATGGTGGTGGAGGTGAAGGCTGAAGTGGCCTCTGCTGACTCGTGAGGGGAGGGGATCAAATGGGGTCAGGGCTCCCCAGCAGCACAGTGGATTGGACAGGAGAGGGGAAAGTGGGTTCGGTCAATGCCCCAGCTTGCTGTTCCTCATTATTTGAGCTAGTGTGAGATATTTTGCTTTTTTGTCTTCATTTGTTTTTATTTTTAAGATTATCTGGGAAACAGTTGTGGTATTTTAAAAACTACTTAAAAGTGCACCCAACTTTTTCTCAGGACATGAAAAGGTTTCATTTCTGAGCTCAACTCTCTGCAGTCCTGGAGTCTGAGAAATCACAAAGAGCAAGTCCCAACACTGGCCTGGACTTGCCAGTCTGTTTCCTAAATGGGCCTCAGTTTCCCCATTTTCAAAGAAGAAAAGCTTAAATGGCCCTTCTAGACCCTTACAACTGGTAGAGTCAGTGATTATTTGGGATTTTACTCCTTGCTCTGGCATCTCCACTGCTCGTGAAGTAAGCAACCGGTCTGTGCCTGCCAAGTGGAGCCCCCGACCAAGGGAACCGCATATGCATGTTCCCATTTCTTCTTCACAGCACACCAGGCCCTGCTAATTTTATCCCAGTGTAACCTTACCCAGGGAAACGTGATGGTGCAGGGAGAAGAGGGAGGTGTTGAAAGGAGCCTTAATGCCCTCCAAAGTCTCAACTGAGAATGACAGTGAGGTATGTGGAAAGGAGATTTAAGGTGGCATCAAACTTGAGATAAGCTTGTGCCTGCTGGGAGTGGGCAAGGCCCTTGGAGGTGCTGGAGCCATGGGATATTGGGCTGTCTATGTGCTTAGCATCTACTGTGTGCCAGCACTTTTTCTATCTTCTGTCTCTGTACGTCTTTATGATACACAATAGGGGAACTGTCATTATTGGCTGCTTTGTACTTACCGAAATGGGGGCCCAGAGAAGGTAAAAAACATGGTCTGGGTCTCATAAAGTGTGAAAGTACTGCTGAGGTTTGAACCCAGATGGTCCTCAACTTCAGCTAACACATTTTTAGAATTCAGGAGGGTGCAAGAGCCATACACATGGAAGAGAAACCATATCTTAAATTTTGAATTTAGGTCTTTACCCTGCTAGCAATGTGTGGCACAATACACCTCTGAGATGCTGGGCTTCAGCAGCAAACCACAGTTCCCGGCCAGCCTGAGATCATGAGCGGAAATGACCAAGACTTTCGTGCGCTGTGCTGCTGAGCTGGGATGTTCAGTAGATGAGGTTGCCTCAATGCATTTTCAACTTCAGCTATTTTTAATTTATGATGGATTTAATCAGGACATAGCCCCATCATAACTCGAGGAGCTTCTGCACTTTAGGATAGCATCCACCATGAGTAGCCTATATTGTCAGTGCATTGGACATGGGCACACACATATTTTGGGCATCTACTATGTGCCCAGCACTATGCTGCAGATACAACTGCAGGTGCAGTCAAGAATCAGATCCTCTAGAGGGGCTCCTGGGTCTCACCACAGATTCCCTCTGTCCACATAGGTTTGAGGTAACCCATAGCTTATCGGTCACCTACCAGACATGGAGACCTGTTTCTGATCAGGGCCAGAGACTTTGCACATTCACCCATCTTTCCACTCATTCCTTCACTCACTCATTTGACAAATATTCAGCGAACCTCTATGACCCACTCTGAACTAAGTCCTGTGCCAAGACCTAGGGATATAAGTGGGACAGAAGAGACCCTGTCACCACCTCACAGAGCTGAGGGTATCAAAGGTGAGTGAGACCACAAGCACAGAAGCAGATGAGCCAGGTCAGGTAGTACGGTTCGTGTTTGGGTGTCCCACCCAAGCCTCTTGCAGTCAGGGTGGGGGTGGGCCCTTTGAAGGTGGTTGACTCTAGCATTTGTGATTGGTTCATTGTCTAGTGCTGGCACTTGGGGTATGAGTGCTGCATTTGCCCAGGGGTAGCATGCATACAATATAGGAGAGGGAAGGAGGTGTATTTTTCCCTTTTTGCCCTTTCACTCTTATTGCTTGCCATCCTGCCTTGGAGCCAAATGATTATGGACTGAAATGTCCACAAACTTGAGCTAAAGAAACCTTTTCTTCCCTAATTTTGGAGGTCAAGTATTCTGTCTCAGCAATGAGAAGAAAGTAACCAAGAGAGGTAGGAAGACATGCTGTGAAGACAATGAGATCCAGTGAGGAATTAGCAACTGATGACAGCCAAAGTGATGGGGTGGTCAAAGGGGGACTCTAAGCAGGTGACATCTGCCACATGACCAGAAAAAAGAGAAGCAGTCAGTCCAGGAGCAGAGTAAGCCGACAGAGTGTGGAAGAGTGGCAGTATTGTAGAAGGAGACCAAAGGCCTCTTTGGCTCAAGAGGCAGGTGGCTCTGGGACACTGAGTCTGATGCTGTGTCTGTGACCAAGGATTTGGAGTTCACTTCAGCATCAGTGCCTGTCTCTTTACCTGAGGTCTGTCTTGGAAACATTCCAGTTCACAGGCAGCTGTGGCTGTGGTCAAGGCCTTTTCCTCTCCGGGGAAGAGTCTGCACATGTCACCAGTCCCTGTGGTCACAAGCCAAGGAGTGGCACTTTCCTGAGGGTCCATCATTTGTGGCCCACTTTAGTTGGGCCTCCACATTCTTCAGACTGTGTTTTTCTTCTGCAAACCCCAAGGTTGGAGGCTTTTTTCAAATCTTTTGAATTGTAGAGGGTAAGCAATTGACCTGAGATCACTCAGCAGGCTCTTGGAGTAGATTCACTCTTTGTCTCTAGTTTCCTGGGTGGTCTCTGTCTCTCTAGGTGAAGCATTTCCCTCCTTCTATTCCTGAACTTCCAACCCCATCTGGGCTTGAAGAAAGCAATAGTGATGAAAAGAGCAAGATATTCTTGGGCCTTTGTGAGTTTTTCTTATATTAATGTTTGATCTTCCATGTAATCATCCTTCTAGTCATTTATTTATCTTATGTGGTCATTTGTTCATTCAACTAAAGAATTACAAAGCACCTACTCTGTGAACTACCAGGAAAAACAAGTAGAGGCCCTATCTTTCATGACCTCCTAACTCAGCCACAGGGTTAATGCAATGGAATAGAGCAGTTTTAATAGCTAACTCCAAATTTGATTGGGCTGCCAAAAGTATAAACATTATTACTGGAATCCAGATGACAAAGTAAATGATGGCTTGCAGAGTCAGGGAAAGTTTCACTGAAGAGGTGACATGTGATCTGGGTCTCAAAGAATCAATAGGAGTTTACTAGGGAAATCATATAGGAGATTAACATTCTGTGTAGAGGGACCTGTATGTGTAAAAACAGAGTCATATGCAAGGCTTGTTTAGGGAGGAAAAAGGAGATAAGGGTGAGACCAAGCTAAAGAAAATAAGGACAACTATCATTCAGTGTTGGAGTGATTAGTGTATCTAAGTGTTCTTCTTGCATTTATTCTTCATAATAAGCTTTAGAAGTGAGGTTCCTTCCCCCCACTTTACGATGAAGAATTTGGGACCCATAAGTGGAAAGTCACTTTCCAAAGGTTACACAGATAGCAAAAGGTCAATCCAGGATTCTAATGTGTGCCTGAACCTTTACCACCCACCTCCCTGCCTCTCGCGCTGACATGGTAGGATGAGGACAGTCATGTCCCAAAGCCCCCAGAACCTGCAGTGAGGTGGGCTGGCAGCACAGCAGAGAACATTTCAGAGTGCTCTCTAGAACTCATTTCTTGGCCTCCCTGCCAAAACTAAAATCTTGAGCATGCTATTCGGGCATGGCCAGACCAACCTGTACAATTCTTGTCACCCAGGCTTTGACTCAGCTGACTCCAAATTAAAGAAGGCCATGGGAAGACAATACTTTGCCTCATTTCCAGTGTTCAAAGATGTCCTTGTGCACAGGGACGAGGTCTCACCAACAAGCAGAGGGGCCTCCACAAGGTAAGGGAGCTGGATGCTGACGGGAACATTCTCCCAAACCAGGCAACAGTCTAATTACAGGCCGGCCCCGTAATGAGAAGTGTGGGTTGGCTGGGACCACATGGCATGGCTCTGGGGGGAGACAGGGGCCTGCAGGGAGGCTATCAGGGCAACCAGCTCAGCGTCTCGCTGCCTTTAGACCACACACACATGGCCCTAGCAATAGGCAGGGAGATGGAAAAGAGCACAGGGCCAAACAGTGGTCACAGGCCCCTGTGCTAAGAGTGGACTTTCTCCTCCAATCTCTCATGTAATCCCCCATGGAGCAACAGGTGCAATTTGCTGTTTTGCAGGAGAAATGGAAGTTTCCAGAACTAAAACAAATTGCACAAAGTTCACACACCTGAGGAGAGCGGTGTGTGGTTCCACACAGAGATGTCAGCAGAGAGAGACAGAGACAGAGATAGAGGCACAGTCAGAGACAGAGAGACAGAGAGATAGAGGGAGAAAAGAGACAGAAATAGAGAGAGGCTGAGAGAGAATGAGGAACAGGATATGGAATCCTACATAGGCTTGACTGTGGGGCTATCAGTGTCACAGACAGTTTGGGCATTAAAGCACAGGATGACATTAGAAGGTTGAGTGGCTTAGGAAGCTCAGTGTTACGAATTTGGGCTTGTGAGTTTGGCTTTCTGTCCTTGTCTTTTCTTGTTTTCATCTGGGGTATAAGTCCACAGAAAAATGGCCATCCTGGCTCCCCACACTAGCCTGTGTTCCTGGCTCCTCAGCAAACCTCTGCCCATGCACATTCTCCTTGGGATCTTTAGGTCTTTCCCACTTGGGTTGGGGGTCCTCTTCACAAGGGTTGGCCATCAGTGGTGACTTGGACACATCCACGTGGGCTGAGGAGCTATGACTAACTTGAGCAACTGCTGGGACCCTCCCAGCACAGAAGAAGCTGGCATTGCAGCAAGCAAAACATTCTCAGCCCATCTCTGCATCATCACCTGTTTCTGACTCACTGGGAGCCTGCCAAGGGGCTCTGGGTGCAGCTGTCCATGCTGTGCTCACACCATGGCATCAGCCTCAAGCTCTACCTGGAGTCTGACCCAGCAGGATCTCCCTCATCATATGATATTCTGGGCTTTAGGATGCTTGAGGGGCTCCCTGCCTTTACAATAACTATTCTCAACTAGACAGCACTTACACATGTCCACAACAGCTACATAAGGATTAGAAGGCAGCAGACTGAGTCTCAAATACAGTTTTGGTCTTCTGTTTTCTGTATGTCTCTAGATGTTTGATCTTACTTCTTGGTTTCCTTATTAGGAAATTAAAGATGATGCACATCACTTCACTTCTCACATTTAAGTGTGCCACAAAGCTCTGGAGTATGACATTTGTTATAATTTGGATCTTCAGTGTCCTATAACATGTGTTAAATGCTTGATTCCCCAGTCTGTGGCATTAATGGGAGGAAGTTGGGCCATTGGAGGAATGTCCTACAAAGGGATATTGGGATCCTGACTGCTTCCTTTTTCTCTTAAGTAAGGTACTCATAAGGTGAGGTCTTCACCACATACTCCCACCATGATATGTGACCTCACTCCAGGCCCCAAAGCAATCAGGGCAACTGACCAGGGAACTGAAACCTCCAAAACTCTGAGCCAAGATAAACCTTTACCCTTTAGAAGTTTATTATTTGAAGTATTTTGTTACAGTAATGGAAAGCTGACTTACGCAACCTCCCTATTCAAATCCTGGCTCTGCCACTTTTCAGCAGTCCCACCATGGGTGCCTTCTCTGGCCTTGCTAAGCCTGTTTTCTCTACTATGAAATGGGGATAGTGGTCCTATCTCAGTCACGAGATTGTGGTAAAGACCTATTTAGATGATCCAGGTGCCAACAAAAGTGCTCAGTCTATAGCAGCTCTTTATTGAGCAACTACTTGCTGTCTACCTGAAGATGTAAAAGCTCTGGAGATGCTGAATTACATGTTGATGGTGTTTGGAGGTAATGCCCTTGAGGAGTAATTAGTGTTACATGAAGTAGTGGGGATGGGCCCCATGATGATATTAGTGACTTAATGAGAAGAGATCTACTCTAGGATGCTTGCTCTGTCCTACCATGGGAAGCCCTCCACCACATTAGCATGAAGCAAGAGGGTCCCATCAGATGATGCCAGCAGCATGCACGTGGACTTCCCAGTCTCCAAATCAACATGTACTCTCTACACATGACTCAGTCTCAGGTATTTCACTATAGCAACAGAAAAGGATCAAGGCATGCTTTGTCACTTTAGCTCCAAAGCAGCTCTCTTTCCAAGATGAATACTTTTCAATGATGATAACTAAGGAAATATAGACTCCCTAGATTGGAGCTCTTTGCAAGCATCCTGAAGGCTACTACAGCATTGATTCATGGCCATTGAAATGTCACAAAGTAGGTCTTCAGCATCTCACAGGTGGCTGGCAAAACAACTGCAGGCCTCCACTTCCTCAAAGAGGGACTCCTTTCATTGTACCAGCAGATACGCTGTAAATGAACACCCTTGTAAAGCAGTGGAGGGGTGCTCGCTTTGGCAGCACATATACTAAAGTGGTGGAGAGGGTCTGGGAGAAAGATAAGAGTTAAAGAAACTGGGATATGTGCAGGTATTGTTCTCAGAGGCCATGGCCACATCTTGTCAGCGCTGTGGCCGCTCTTGCCTTGCTGTGAAGCTAGAAGCAGCCCATGTTGCCATGGTAACAAGGCAGCGTCAACTTCCAACTCACCTTTGAATTTTCTATAACAACAGCAGATTCCTGAAAACGTGTCTGGAAAGCAAGAGTCACCAGCAGGAAATTATACCGTGAAGCTGCAGAAAGCTAAAAAGAAAGGAGCTTTCATATTTCCTACCTCCTAAGTTAATGAAGAAGGAAACAAAACTGCACAGGACTAACCCAAGTTCAGGTCCAAGAGAAAGAAATGTTAGCAAGACTTACCTGGGGTGAGATGCAAAGATCCGGGCTGCATATGAAAGCATTGAGTAAACTGTAGACCGAGCTCTGGATTCAATGCTGGAATAAGGAACTAAGGAGAATGAGGGACCTGGTTATCAAAGGAATGAAAGAACAGCTAGCCCTTTGTTTCCACTGCGCTCTGCATCTCAATGGATTCAACCTAATACAGATTGAACATACTTAGAATAACAAATTGCATCTGTGCTGAACATGTGCAGACTTTTTTGTCATTCCCTAAACATTACATAACAACCATTTACATAGAATTTACATTGTACTAGGTGATGTAAGTTATCTAGAGATGATCTAAAATACATAGGAGGATGTGCTTAGGTTATATGCAAATGCTATCCCACTTCATACAAGAGACTTGAGCATCCTTAAGGATTTGGGCATCTATGGGAGCATTCTGGGTCCAAGCCCTTGTGGATTCTGAGGACAGTTGTACCTGGAACATATTGGAGAGGACTTCATAGAAAGGGTGTCTTTAGAAGATTTTAAAGATACAGATTCCCCAAGGTTCCCCGGTACTCTCTACAAGCCTGACAACAGGTAGGTGGCTACATTTCTGTCATCAAACCTATCTCATAATGGTCCTTGTCTCTCCTTGTCATTTTATGATCAGACATATGCATCATGTTAACATTTCTAGTAGCCACATTAATAAAATCAAAAAGAAATAGGTGCTAAAAATTTTATTCATACAATTTGTTTGATCCACTGCATGTAAATATTATCAGTGCAACATGGAATCGATACACAAATGACTAATGCAATGTTTCATACTCTTTTTTCTTTCAAATCTCAGCTGTCTGATGCATCTTCCCTCTCTCCAGCACATCTCAGAGTGGACTCAGCCATTGCTACTGCTCAGTCGCCACGTGTTCCTCGTGGCTACTAAATTGGCCACTACAGTCATGGATGGTGGAAGTGGAGGCTTGGGTATGTGAGACAGTTACCTCAGGCTAGCCTGGGAATGTAACCCAGGACTGTGACCCTGGGGAGTGCTGAGAGCACTGGATATGGTTATAGTAAGGAGGTCACTGCTATAGGGATTCTCAACATCATTTGCCACTTAGGCCATCTAGTTTTTGGTTGATTACGGCTATCCAGGGCCATGTTTATAATATCCTCAGCCTCTACCTACTAGATGCATTAGCACCTCCTGAATTGTGGTAAACAAAAATGTCTCTAGACATTGCCAAGATATATTCCAGAAGGAAAACTCACCCTCATTTGAGAACCAGTGTCCTATGGCAAAGCAAAGAGATAGGGGTAGGAGAGACAAGATGAGCTTGGATCTCAGGGACAAGTGGAATCAGCAGCTGGAATAATAACAAAACATTCTATTTTTGTCTCTTATTGTTGCTTCTTTAGCCCTACAAACCTCCTACTCTGTGAGGCTAGAACTAGTGCTACCAAAGGACCCCAGCTCATGTGTCCCAGCTTTATCATGAAGAGGGACTGTCTGCCTCCTCATCATTAGTATTCATTCCAGAACTCCCAGGGTGGGGTTTTGATTGACTCAACTGGGTCACATGGTCACTCCCAGGCAGGAGGGAGGAGGATCTCCTAGACATGTGGTAGAAAGAGGAAGAACAGTGAGCAAAGTCCTGGGAAGATTAAGCAATATTTGTTCCCTCACAGCAGCAGGATGCCCAGAACTGAAGAACAAGAGAGTAGAAAGCACCATTAAGTTCACTTTCCTTCTCAGAAAACAGAAGTACAGTAGCTGGGATGAAGCAGGCAAGGAACTTGAAGCCCAGGATGAGACTAATGAGAACAGGATTGGTCTCCTTACTAGATTTTAAGCTTAGAGATGCTGGGAATCTTATTTTATTTTACTTTGGTTCTCTCCTTATCATGGGGCAGTGCACTGGGCAGATGGTTAGTTTTATGTTTCAACTGGAGGGTGTTTTAGGATGAGAGTAATATTTAAATTGGAGAACGCTGAGTAAGCATATTGCCTTCCACAATGTGGGTGGTCTTCATCTAATCAGTTGCAATAGGGCAAAAAGATCATGCCCTGAATAAGAGAGAATTCTCCAGCAAGTAGCCTTGAGACTTCATCTGCATCGCCTCTCCTGGGCCTGCAGCCTACTCCAGGTTTTGGATTTGCCAGCCTCCATAACTGTGTGAGCCAGTTCCTTGTATCTCTTTTTATATCCCTACACTTCTTAATGGCTCTGTTTTTCTGAAGAAATCTGACTCATACTATAGATTTTCATTAGCTACTTCTTGACTAAGAGATAAATGAATTCATGTTTTTTGCAAGAGTCAAGAAAAATCCAGTGGTTAAAGAAAGAAAGAAAAAAAACTCAAAACAGCACTAAATAAAGATCTTTCTTATAATCAGATATCAGAAATGCTGGGATGCTGACCAGAGAGGGAGAGAGCTTTAAATAAGCTCCAAATTGAGACATGGGGCAAACTAGGCCAAGTCCCACCTAGGCTTGGCAGGGGCAGTGAGGTGGGACATGAAGTTCTGACTTTTAGGGCAACAATAAACAGGGGCATCTAAAACTAGCTGCAAATGAGAGGGTAGGCAGAAGACAGAAGCCAAGTCTACCAGCTAAACAGTCAGACTGGGGTCCAGGGGCAGGCAAACAGGATGGGTCCATAGAAGATGACAGGGAAGGCAAGAAGGTTCCAGGGAGCAATGATCTTAATGGGAGATCCTGCTTTGTTCTACACCCATAACTTGGCATCTATAGAGGACTGATTGGTCCCAGGGCCCCCTATAGATACTAAACTCCATGGATGTTTGAGACCCCTACAATCAATGATGCAGTGTTCTAGATGATTTATAATCCGTGATACAAGGTAAGTGCTATGTAAATGTGGTATTGTTCAGGGAATAATGACAAGAAAAGAGTTCATATATGTTCAGTGAAGATGTGATTACATTTTCTGATTATTCTCAATGCACAAATTGGTTTAATCCATAGATGCAGAACCATAGACACAGAGGGTGGACTGTACTTAGTCACTGAACACCTGGGGAGAAAGAGACCAGATACACCAAGGGGTACAAATCTGACATAAAAAGAGGGGTCCTGAAGGAATCTCTGAAAAGAGGCGAGACCTGTATGAACCCCTGGGGTGCAGCTGTGGGAAGTGTAAAACAAGAAGCCAGCAAGAGAGCCAGCTGGGCATAGTAGCAGACACCTGTAGTCTCAGCTACACAGAAGGCTGAGGTAGGAGGATTGCTTGAGACCAAGAGTTCAAGGCCAGCCTTAGTGATATAGTGAGGTGAAAGAAATAAAGGGAAAAAGGAAAGGCAGAGAGAGAAGAGATGGAGAGGAAAAGGTTCAGAGAGTAATACCGTGTAGATCCTGCCAAGAAGCCAAGGCTCGGGGGCCAAAAGGGAACTTGATTTGAGTGTCCTTTATGTGACCTTGACTGATGATGTCCCTTCTGGATGCTGAATCTCCTTTATCTAAATTGTAGTCTGTAATTGTCATGCCACAGTTCCTATAAAGATCAGATGATATTGCAGTGATTGAGGATGATGAAATGAGTAGGTGTGTGATCATGGAACACAAGGCCTCTGCTGACCTCTGTACAGGGAAGCAAACAGCTCTTTCCTGCTCTGGGAGTGACCACTGCTAGGTACTCCCCATGGGCTCAGTATTTTAATAAATGCTTCACATGAGCAGTCATCCCTCAATATCCATAAGAATGGGTTATGGGACCCCTGTGGGGACCAAAATCCACAGTTACTGAAGTCTGTTATATAAAATGGCACAGTATTTGCATATAACCTGCACACATCCTCCTGTATTCTTTAAATTACCTCCAAATTACTTATAATATCTAACATGATGGAAATGCTATGCAAATAACTGTACTGTATCTTTTAGGGAATAATGACAAGAAAAAAGTCAGTACATATTCAAGACAGATACAAACTTTTATTTTTTTTTTATTTTTTTTTTATTTTTTGAGGCACCAGGGATTGAACTCACAACCTTGTACCTTGTGTCAGGCAGGCACGTAAGCTGCTGAGCCAAACTCCCAGCCCTCGTTTTTTGAGGCAGGGTCACACTGTGTAGCTCAGGCCGGCCTTGCGCTCTCGTTGTAGCCCAAGCCAGCCTCGAACTCATAATGCTTCTCCTACCTCAGCCTCCTGACAGATACAAACTTTTAAAACACTTTTGATCTATGATTGGTTGAATCGCCAGAGGAGAATGCTGCAGATATCGAGGGCTGGCTGTGTTCCCTAAGTCCTCCTATGCCCTAATAATATAGTACTAGTGGGACTCACACTGTTGTTACTATTCTGCAGGGGAGGAAACTGAGACTCAGAGACTTACCAGAGGCACACAGTTGGGAAGCGTTACATCTGAGTCTTGAATCTAGGGTACAGGACATCCCAGACTGCTTGGTATTGCTTGACTATCCCATGGTGTTCTGTGTCACTAGACTCTTGAGTCTATTAAGGACAGGGGTGGCTTCATTCAGAATCTAGCACTGTGCCTGACACTGTTTGTCACAAATGCTCTGCAGAGAACTTGAACAATACATTATGATAGAATGGAAGCAGACCCTCTGGGGGACCTTCTGTGCATCTTCTTCACACAGAAGAGGCTCTGGAATCAAAGAACCTTTATTCCCAGAATAACACCTATCAGAGAGACCCGGTGGATGAGAGGCAGAGAGTCCTCTGGTATATGGGTAGATCACAGGTTCTAGAGACTGATGCTAGGGTTTAACAGCTAAACCCATCACTACTTTAGGGGACTCTTGCAAATTGCTTAGCTTCTCTGTGCTCAGTTACTTCGTATATAAAGCAGATACTGAAAATACCAACAGCCCCAAGTTAAATAGCATGCAAGTAAATCCTGGTACACAGTGAGTGCTGAATAAATGTGACTCATTTTAAGATGAAGCACTGAAGACTAGGAGCGAAAGAGCCAATTATCAGGGATCTAGACATTCCAGGCATTTTCTCTGCATTATTTCCAATGATCTCCCCACCGTACTCCTGTCTGGGAGGCAGGGATAGAATTCCACGTGACTGACAGATGGGGAAGTTGTGAGACAGAGGAAGGAAGTATCCAAGGTTCCACAAACTAATGACCAAGCCAAGTCAGCACTTTGTTTTCGGATGTGCAAGGCCACTCCTTGTTCTGCCTCCCACATGTCACAGAATATCCATGGGGAAAATGTTGAAGCTTTCACAGACCTATCAGGCAGATTGCTGAGAGCTCAAGCGCAGAAAGGAAGGGGAAGGGGAGAGTGATGCAGAAGGAGGGTAGGGAAGCAGACATTTCCCTCTGTTGGCCCCTGGGAGAGGAGTTTTAGATACTTCTATAACCCTAGGCCATCTTTTCCCCATTTCACAGATGGGGATGGTGAGGCTTAGCCTCGTTAAGAGTTCTTCCCCCAATCACCTCCACAGCAGACACTGAGTGATGTTTAAAACCAGATCTGACTCTACACTCCCTACTGTGAGGTCTTTCCCCTACTTGTGGAACCCTGGCGTAGGAGTGCCAGGTGGGTGGGGAGTGGGTGAGGAGGTGACTGGCTCAGTCCGTAGGTATCTGAGGAAATGCTTGGGGGACTGGAGTGTTCAGGGGACCAGGACACTGCTAAGTGGATTTTTTAATCCCTCATAGATTATGACAAGTGTTAGCTCCTTCCCCAGAAAGGAATGGGGCTGGGGACAGAGGCAGGAGACCACAAGCTCATGACCCATGTGAGCACCATTGCACAGTGGTTAGAATTACATATTTCTTCATTCCAGTTCTAATCACACCCTGTACTCTCTGACTCCCCTCTGGAATGCCAGTTCCTAGAAGGAACTTGGCCTCTCCATCTCTGTATCCTTAGCAGCTCATGTAACTGTTCTATCATAATGCAATTCGCATCTCATCCTCAATTCCACACATTCTGCTCATTACTCTTTAACCGCATCCCCTGTGTTTTTCCTCAAAGAACTTGACATTGGGCATTTCTTTACCCGTTGCCTTCTTGTCTGTCTGCATCAGCATGCTAGAATGTGGGCGGCATGCTGAGAGAACCAGCTTTGTGAATGGCTATGAGCATCTAGTAGACTTCCTAGTGGGACATGGCAGGTGCTCCGTAAGCGCTGGCCAGATAAATGAATGAATCATAGGTACTCAATGAAGCATTTTAAAATCAGTGACTGAATAGGAACTGGATGCTATGCAGTTACAGTTACGGCATTTAATCCTCATGAGCACCTTCTGAAGAAAGAATTATCTATCTTTTACAGATCACACAGAAGTAGAGAAGTAATATTTCCATGATCACATGTTCAACTTGTGACAGAAGTGGGAGTCAATCTGGTTCTGCCTGACTTCAAAATTTGTGCCTGTTGTACTTCTCCTCACTGCATCTAGGACAAAGAGAAATAACGGGATCGGCATGCTTCCTTTCAGTAGAAATGTATAGCTCTATTTTCGGGCTAACAATAGTTCACAGGCTTCATGTTCTGATCATCAGAGAACAAAAACTAACCAGCCTATCTTTATAAAAAAAAAAATGGCCACATGCACCTGCTTGACAAGTGTCTCTGGACCATAGGTGAGGTAACTAATCTCACCCAGGAGGCCCTGTAACGGCCCTGCTGCTTTCAGTTCTTTCAGTTTTTCAAAGACTCAGAAAGGTTAAGTGATTTTCCCAAAGTCACATAGCCAACTCTTGGGGGAACGATGTGAAGATCTTATTCTGGTTCTGCTTGACTTCAAGACCTATGCTTTTCCAAAGCTGTTTTTCTTTATGTTCTATACATACTTTGGCAAGTTCTGGAACCAAATCGCAAAGCCATCTGATAGGCATCTGTTCTGATCCCTTCCCAAAGGATTCTACTCTCAGATCCTTGGCAGCTAATTTCTTCAGTGTGAATATTCTCAGCGTTCTTTGAGTATTAATAAGAGTCTCTGGAGACTGAAACACCTTAGGAGTTCAATCAAATAAATTCCGAGGAAAATTCTAGCTTTGAGCACAAAATTAAAATGTGTTTGATAACCGTGATCTCATCTTCCTAGCATCACTTGTTTTTGTTGGGAATTACATGGTTCCCACTCCAACCACAGGACTCCAACCATGCAGAGGCTATGTCTTATATGACCTGCTCCCCAGTTACTGCTGATTGGTACAAACTGAGTCAATCATGGTGCAACCTATCACAAGCACAGTTTTGATAGGTCCAAATCATATCAATCAGAGATCTTTCTGTGCTATTGTATACTTAGTCTTCTTCCCCAATTCCTGGCTTAGTGTTCCTGAAACACTTGTAAATTCCAGGGTGATCAGAATGATGATAGAAGTATCTTTTGTTATAATATTTGCTCTTAGTCTTTGGTTTCTGGCACAAGAACTTCTCAGATACTTAGAATTCCAGAGTGATAGGAGTGCCTTTTAGAAGAGTAATAAGATGACTGGTGTTTGGAACCTCTAACCACTTTGAGGATGAAGTCGGTCATCAGAAAGGCCAAGACATTGTTAGATGATTAGGGCTTGAGTCCAACTTCCCAACCTCTGGAGAGGTTGGAAATTGAGCTAATCACCTATAGTCAGTGATTTATCAACCATGTCTATGTAGTTAAATCTTTTTTAAAAGTGCTAAACAAGCCAGGCATAGTAGTGCTATAATCCCAGCACTCATGAGGCAGAGGTAAGAGGAATTCTGTGAGCTCAAAACAAGCCTGAACATGGGGAGACCCTATCTCACAAAGAAACACACACACAGTGGGATCAGAGAGCTTCCATGCAGGTGAAGAACAAATAGAGGTGCATCTAGAGAAGATGTGGAAAATGTGTGCCCCTTTCCCATACCTTGCCCTGTGCATTCTTCCATCTGGCTGTTCCTGAGAAACAGCCCTTATCATAATCTGGCAATAGTAAATAAAATGCCTTTCAAATTCTATGAGTTATTCTAGCATATTATCAAAACTAAAGAGGAAGGAACTTCTGATTTACTACCAGTTGGCTAGAAGTATGGAAGTCTGGGAGTAGTGTTGACATCTGAAGTGGGGGATAGTCTTGTGGGACTAGATTCTTAACATGTAAGACATAATGCTAATTCCAGGTACAAAGTATAGGAGTTGAATTGAGTTGTAAGGCACCCAGTTAATGTCCAGAAAGCTAAAGAATTTGTTGTTGGTGTGGGGGAAAAATTACACATTTGGTGTCAAAGTGTTCTGTGAAAAAAAAAAAAAAAAAACAGATTATATTTTCCTGCTATGGTTTAAATATGGTCCCTCAAAATTCATGTGTTGGAAACTGTATAGGATATGCTATGTACCCCCAAGTCCTCATACTTTTGATGGGACTGAGTCTGATGCTTGTGATCAGTTTGTTGTCTAGCACCAGGATTAATGACGTGACTGCTACACCCGCCCAGGGGTGGAGCTGAGATACAGTATAAGGGAAGGCGGGTCTTCCTCTTGCTTGCTTCCCGGCTTCCGCCCTCTCTTTCGCCAGCGCAGATTGCGGCTTGCAGCTTGCAGCCGCCATGAACTGTAGCCCCGTCATCCCATGCTGCCTTGGAGCCCACTTTATGGACTGAAACTCCCGAGAAACTGTAAGAATAAACCTTTCCTTCCCTAACTTTGGGCGTCAGGTATTTTGTCTCGGCAACGAGCAAAAAGTAACTAAGACAGAAACTAATTCCCAAAGTCAGATGCTGGGCTTCTGGAAGGTAATTATGAGTAAACAATGTCAAGAGGGTAGGGGACCTGTGATGATCTTAGTGACTATAAGAGGAAGAAGGATGCAAGCTAGCACACTTGCTCTGTCTTGCCATGAGATACCTTCTGTCATGTTATAATGCAACATAAGGACCTCACCAATGCCAGCACCATGCTCTTGGATATCTCAGCCCCCGGAACTGTGAGCTAATAACCCTCTGTTCTTTGTATATTATTCAGCCTGTGGTGTTCCATTAAGCAATAGAAAATGGGCAAAGATACTTCCTTACAAATTTTTAAATGGAAACTGATGAAAGAGATTCAGCCTTTTCTGGTGATATACGTGCAAAATGTTCAACTCAAGAATCAAGAGGTAACTAGTGCTCAGAAAGATATTTGACTTGTTTGGTGACCTTTAAATTATCCCAAAGAAGCATCAACTTCTAACGTTCTTGACTTATAAAATCAAGCATCCTTGGGGCGCTCAGGCTTTGTGATATCCATGTGGCACACCCCACATGCCTGGGAGAACAGAAGTAGCCCAGAATGGTGAGCAAGACACAGGCTCTGACATTACACCATTTGGGCATCATCCCAGCTCTGTAATGTTGTATATAATCATGGACAAATCAATGGACTTTCCTGGACCTCAGTTTTCTCACCTGGAAAAGAGATTGATAATGGTATCTTCTTTACATAAAATGGTTAAGATTGAAAAAGATAATACAACAGAAGGTGCCTGGTAATAGTTGCTATTACTAATTATAAACATAGTAAATGTTCTTTGCTGCAGAAGTTGTGAAGAACAGAGACATTTCATTCCATGTGGACCTATGTGTAGTGGGGGTTGGGACTGTCTTCTGTGGACACAGTGTTTAGTACCACAGTCTGCTTCTGGGTTTTTTTCCACAGAAACCTTGACCACATAGGAGCCAGCCTTGCTTTAGCCCCACAACCCCCTTGAAAAATATTCTTTTGTACCACTTCTTCTCCCCTGCTTCTTTAGCCTGATTCCAGCCAGTTGGGCCTGGGATGGCAAAGCACAAAACACCTGACCAAGTCCAAAACCTTCCTGTTATTTGAAATCCACCTGTCTGCAAGGAAGCCTCTCTATCCAGAATTGCTCCCTTTTCTCCAAGAGGACAGATGCACATGCACAAGGGTACACAGCCAGCATGTGCACGTGTGTACACACACACAGGCACACACACAACACCATGCCTGTCCCCCCACCCATTTGTAGACACAAGCTCAAGTGTTTGCAGAATATATTTGTGCCCTTGAATCCAGATCTCATGCTTCCACTCTTGCACACATAAAAACTCTCTATGCTGGGCACACAGGCACAGACACAGAAGCTGACTTTTCTTGGGAGGAGCTCATACCCAGGCTGTGCAGGATCAGGAAAGGAGGATCAGGAAAGGAGGATCAATGTACTGAGGTAGAAGAGGGAGCAGAAATGCTTCCAATCCTACAAAGCTGCCAGGAGGATGTGCACAGCTGTTCCTTCTGTTCTTCTGGTTATGTGAATAGACTTCTTCCCTGAGGGTGCCTGTGTGCCAGCCCTGTGCTGAGGGCTTTAGTCAAAAGACTTTCCTAGAGCAGCTTTCACCAGCTGACCTTACAAACCCCACTTCCTTATACACACACCAACACACACACACACATGCATGCACACGCGTGCACACCACAGTCCCTAGCTCATAGCTTGCTTTCCCCCTTGGCATTATCAGCACTAAAATACCGAAAAAAGCTTTATCCATTGTTCAGACTACACACTTCCTGAAGACAAGTCCCCCACCACCACTACTATCACCATTTTATTCACTGATTAATTTCCAATACTACAGTGCCTGGCATATAGTAGGCAATGAATAAAAATGTGATTTTGTGAACATCTTATTTATCTCATTTTATGCTCCAGACAAGGCCATGAGCTAGGTGCTGCCAGGAGTCTCATCACCCAGAGGAGATGGCAGAGTCTGGAGAGTGTTAAGTGACATGCACAGGGACACAGCTATCCGGTCACAATAGGATTCTAACACAGACTGTTTGGCTCCAAAACCTGGGCTATGGGGGCCTGGCCTAGTTAATCAGTGTATGAGCAAGGGCAAGTTCATTGCCTTTACCCAAGCTTCAGCTGCTTACCAGAAAGTTAAGTTCAGAGTCATGTTCTCTTCTGTTGCATCTAGCAAATCGTGATTTCATAGCTCACACCTTGTAGGTATGCAGTGCTTGATGTTTGTCAGTCTTTCCAAATACCTTACCTGATTTGATTCCTATAACCCAGGCAGCTTGCCCTTTTGACCAGGCATTGTGAGGTTCATCTGGCCCAAGTTCCCATCTCCAGTTAGTGATGGTGTCAGCCTTGAGCACCTGTATGTCAGATAGCACCCGAAGTTCTACTGGCATAAATTTCCAGCCTCTTCTATCCAGGAACAGGTTCGGTTTACTCACCTGACAATTAGTGACTCTTGCTACTTCCACTTCTTTCTCCTTTTTTCTTTCATTCAGATAATACCAGTGAATACCCACTATCTGCCAGACACTTCCCTGGCCATAGAGCCATAGCACATCCCAGCCCACATGCATCTCCACTCACAGCCCTGGTGTGCTCACTGTTCTATAAGCAGAAGCTCAGAGATGCTTACAAGCACATGATAGGGTCCCAGGGTTCACAAGGCTTCCTTCAGGAGGAACCATCATCTGTACTGACACCCACAGGTTCTTGGGAATACCTTAAATGACAGTGGGGGAAAGGTACCCCTGTGCTGAAGTCCAGAAGTCAGCAAGCCGGACCTCTAGGAAATCTTGCCCCACCTACAATCAGCTCTGTGAACACAGCCTAGCACAGCCGGGACTGCCCATAGCCACTACCTCATGTCAGAAAGAATTTCCTTCGAGCATCCTTCCAAGGCTGGCTGCGGCTGGCTTCTTAGGACCCTTCCAGCCTCCTGCTGCCTAGCCTGCCTTCTCCATCTCCAGGGAAGCAGGATTCATTCTAAGCCTGATTTATGAGACTCGTCCTGGAGTCAACCCAAATGCTGTGGCTGGTCTCATTTACTGACCCGCCTGAGGGCTAGGGAAGGAAATTCATTAGGCCTGCAGAGCCCCGGGTCAGGCCCATCTGTCTGGGCATCTGCCTCCTCTCTTTTCTCCTCCCCTCCTCTCCTATCTTCTCCATTGCAAAGGGAGGAGGCTCTGTGCTTAAGCCCTGCACAGGATTACCAAGGCAATGGCACCACTGTGCCATCAGGTCTCCAGCGGAGGCTCACGTAGGGATTCGGAAACCTGTCTCTCAATAACCAATGGCAAGTACATCAGAACTGGCTGGTTTTATGCAAAGGTTGTCTTCCTGTGCAGGTTGCATGGAAATCAGTTCTGAAACAGACACCTGCCTTTAAGGTAAAAGGCAGCGGGGGCTCCCAAAGCAGTATCATCCCCACACAGAGCAAGCAAGGTGATGCCAAGGAGTATTAGGATCTGTGCCTTTTATTTTAATGATAAATATGTGTATGCATATAAGATGCTATAAATACGTGTATAATATGTTATAAATATGTATCTATATGTAACTTTGGAGAGGTTGAAAATAGGTACAAAATTTTAGATAGCTGGAATGAGTTCTGGTGTTTGGTTGCACAGTGGGATGACCATAACCAACAATAATATTGTGCGTTTCAAAATAGCTAGAAGAGAGGATGTTGAAAGTTCTTACCGCAAAGAAATGATCGACATTTGAAGCAATGAGTATGCCAGTTACTCGGATTTGATCGTTACATTGGACTGTATATATGAACAGAAACATCACACGGCATCTCCTAAGTAGGTATAATTATTATAGTAATTAAAGGTACTTCGAAACATGAAACTTTCGAGCTTTAACTTCATGTTCCCCACTCCCTCCCTAAGTAGATAATATGTTTTCATGTACAAATTAAACTGTCACAAAAGTGGACAAAATCACACCAAGGGAAATACATATATATTTATTTGAATAAAGTTAAAATAGGTCTTTATATTTAAAATAAGCAGGCCAATTTAAAAAGAAATATGAAGTAGGTATTGGTCACACCTGAGCAAGACCAGCTCACCTCGCAGCAGGCCCTGCGATCTTTACTGTCAGCCTGCAGATGGGAAGCCTGGTCACATACTGTGTGTGTGGTGACCTCTGAGGTTTAAGCAAACAGGGCCTCAGGCCTTGGTAAATGTTTAGCCTTGGTGACTGGGAGGGGTGGGGGTCAGAGCCAAAGGACCAAAGCTGTCCTGACAGCTGGCAGTGTAGGGCAGGTGGCTGGAGCAATGAGCAGAGAAGGAGAGCCCAGGACAAGCTCCCCAGGGCAAGCTCCTCACCCCGCGGCTGCCACCTCTGACCTACAGAGACACTGAGATCCTCAGAGTCTAAAAGAGACAAATAAAGAAGAGTGTCTGCAACTTCTTCTGTAGTGATAATATCCTGATTGTACACACACACACACACACACACACACACACACCAAAAAGCTATACCCAGCCATCTCCATACCCATGGGCACACACACTCAGCCTGCACAGCCACAACTGTACATGAACATGAGGCGCACTGTACTTTCAAACCCAGAGATGTGTATAGACACACACACACACACACACACACACACACACATGCACACACACAATCCTCTCCAAGTAAATCCATTTAGACTCTGTATCTACAGGTTCTGCCTCCATGGGTAGATTCAGTCAACTGAGGATAGAAATATTGGAAAAAAAGAATGCATCTGTACTGAACATGTGCAGAATTTTTCTTGTCATTATTCCCTAAACTATACAGTCTAATAACTATTTACACAGCATTTATGTTGCTTTTGGTATTATAAGTCATCTAAAGATGACTTAAAATATACAAGAGAATATGCATAGAAGAAGTCCTGTAACTGACCCAAAGATGCCAGGAAAGAGTATATACATAAAAACACACCAAAGCACCTTCATGTGTGCACAGACTCACTTCTTGCACACACTGACAACACAAGCAGGACTCACAGTCACCTCCATGTATATGTACCCATGAATATGTAGCATTAATACAACCAGATGTAAATAAGCACACAGATAAACACATAAAGATCCCACATGTACAAAGACAAATCTATACACAAGGAACATGGTGCACTTTCACGCTTACACATGTACCTGTAGACACACTATGACAGATACAGTTAAGTGCACTTAGGCCAGCGCGCGTGCACACACACACACATGCACATGGGTGCGGAAAATGCACACATATGCTCTCTGCTACAATGAAGAACAGCACAGCTTTGTCATATCACACGTAAGATGTTTGGCCTCACCATTCATTCCCTCTCTTGGAATGTCGTGGCGCACAGAGGATGCCTGGACAGCTGAACCTAAACCAGCCACTGGGAGCAGGGAAGAAAACATTTCTGCCTCCTTTGTTGACTCTCCCATTCCCCAGTCCCACAAGTCTCTCCCAAATCCCAGCCCCAGAAGCTGGGGGAGGCAGAGGGACACCTCCTCATTGTACCAGAGTGGGTGCAAGATCACATCAAGGCCATCCCTACACCACACAAGCCTTTGGCACACAACTTGTATTAGACACCTGCCTGCTGCTACAGCGTGAGGCCAGCTAACCCACAGAGTCCATTTAATGCTGTGGAGTCAAGCAGACCTGAGTTCAACTGCTGCCTCTCCTTTCCATAGCTGTGAATCTGGAGCAAGTCATTCACCACTCTGATTCTCAGTTTTCTTCTCTGTAAAGTAGGTATAATGATAATACCTAGCTCAAAGACTAGTGTGAAGATTAGATTAGATAATACATATGGAACACCCAGACTAGCTCCTGTCTCATAATCAGCATATTGTAAGCCAGACACTCTCAGTGTTGGCACTATTAACATAACAGACCTGCATAATCCTGTGTCATGAGATGCTGCCTTGTTCATTGTAGGATGACCAGCAGCATCGTTAATCTTTACCCATTACGTGTTAGTGGCACCCCCCTTCCAAGTTGTGACAACCAGAAGTATCTTCAACACACACTGCCATACATCTCCCTGGACAACAAAATCCTCCCACCCTACCCACTGAGAACCAATTCTAGAAATGCTGGCCTTTATTATTTTTCTTCTTACTGTCAGCATCATCAGTTATGCATTAGCTAGAAGACACTCAGAACAGAAGGGAACTCAAGGATGAAATGAGAATATGCCCTTGCTCCTCTTCCTCCTTCTCCTTCCCCTTTCTCTGCCTGTGCTGCTAAAAGCCTCCCAAGTTCCAGGCCTGGCCTTGCTGGACAGTGGCGGGAAGACAGCTGAGGTACCAGCAGGTATGACCAGGGATGTGGGGCTAGGATTGCCCCTCCCCGAAGAACAGCAAGGCTGTGGGTATTTATGCATCTGGCTGCTGGTTCCCCTGGGACACAGCTAGGATGCACCCCCTTCTGGACAGCCAGGCAGTAGTCAGGAACTGGGAAAGTCACGTGGGTCTGCAAAGGTGCAGAATGAGCAACTTACTGAGATAACTTGGCCATACCTGTTAAAATATAAAGCCCACATGGTTTTTGACAAAACAATTCCTTACATGGAAATTTATTTTATATAACAGACACTAAGTTGCAAGCAAGTACAAGATGCTTCTTGCCATGCTGCATTGTGGCAAAGATCTGAAAAAACAATATTGCATATCCATCAACTGGGAAACATTAGAATAAATTGTGAGTTATCCATAAAAAAGAATAGTATGCAACTGTTAAAAGAAGGTCAAGATATAAACCATGGTCTGAATTAATATCTAGGGTGTTATTGTAAAATGGAAAAACAAGATACAGAAAAAACATCAGTAATACATTCTCACTTTTTGGTAAAAACAACTCTATCTTTGGTGTATGTCTGGGTATGAAGATGACTAACATTGTATCTGGAAAAGAAATGTGGAAAGAAGCGAATTTCAAGGAATGACTTTAATATGTAGATGGTCCCTATATTAGTTAACTATCTCATCACTGAGACAAAATAACTGACATCCACAAAAGAGGGGCTTATTTTGGCTCATAGTTTCAGAGGTTTCAGTCCATGGTCAGATGGCTTCAAGGTAGAAATAACATGGTGGAAGGACCTGGTTGAGAGAAGCTGCTTAACCCATGGCAACCAAGAGGCAGAGGGGGTGTCAGGGAAAAAGCCAGAGGGAGGAAGGGGCAGGAGACAAAAATATAATCTTCCAGGTCTTGCCTTCAGTTACCTACCTCCTCCAACAAGGTCTCACCTCCTAACAATATGTTCAGCTATAAACTTATCAGTGAGCTAATCCATCAATAAGGTTAGTTCCCCCATGATCCAGTCACTTTCCAAATGCTCCAATGTGAACACATGACATTTGTGGGGAATGTTTTAGATCTAAACCACAATGGTCCCCAATTCAAGGTTTTTTGACTTTACAATGTTGTGAAAATGATACAAATTTAGTAGAAATCATACTTTGAATTTGAGTTTGGATCTTTTTCCAGGCTAGTGATACATGGTATGATATTCTCAGCAATATTGGGCAGTGGCAATGAGCTATAACTCTCAATCAGCTATGCAATCACAAGGGGAAACAACCAAGATGCCATAGCATACTATGTTGCTAGGTTGTGGTGTTTTGTAGGCTAGGTGGATGCAGTGCATTTTTGATTTGTGATATTGTCTACTTATGATGGGTTTATTAGGTTGTAACTTCACATAAATCATGAAGCATAATATATGTGTGCATATATGCATTGATTTAATCATTGTTTCCACTCATTGCATGACAGTACACTACTTTGTTTATTTCTCTTTGAAAATTTAATAGGGGATATTTGTTTTCAACCTAGCGTCTTCAACCTAAGATACTCTCAGTCCTTTATATTATTTTCAAAGTCGAGACAGGGTCTTGCTAAATTCCTAATCTGGATTGGAACTTGCAATCCTTCTATTTCAATAGGGGATGAAAAGGAAAGGGAAAGGAAGGGAAAGGAAGGGGAGGGAAGGGAAGGGAAGGGAAGGAAAGGGAAGGGAAGGAAAAAGAAAAGAAAGGAAAAGAAAAGGGCTCAGTTTTGAAACAATCTCCAGTGATGAGGTTTTGTAGTGTGATGGATGACTCATTCACTCATGGATTTGTTCAACAGCTGTATCCTCAGTATCCACTATGTGCCACTCAGAACACAGTAGAAACAACAGGAAACAAGATGCAACCTGGCCCTGAGTGGTGGAGGATCAGAGAACAAATAGATCAGTGCATCCATGGATAGAGCATTTTGAGGTCATATTTGCAAGAAAAGTAGAGCAAGGGAAAGAACAAAATGATGGGAGATGGACTTTCTTTTAGACAAGGTGGTCAGAGAAGGCTTTGGCACATACCTACATGCATTGAGAGATGGAGAAACCAGAAGATTTCCTGGAGAGATTTTCCCTTCAGCCTGCGCCCCACTCCTCAGCAAGGGCAAATGCCCTGGAGCAGGACACACCTGAACCCTTCAAAGAGCAGCTAGAAAGTCAATGCAGGATATGGCGCTATGTCACCACAAGAGAACTATGAACTTAATTTAAGGGATTTAGAGACTGTGGTCAGCTCAGGCCCTATATTGGAGGGTCTAAGCAGCAGTTGGGGTGGAAGTCCCAGTGGGCTCCTGGCAGGAACTGAAGGGGCTGAGCAATGTTCAAACCACTCTTATCAGTTAATGACGCAAAAAGGTATCACTGAATGTGGTGATTAGGCATTTCTTGCCAGTGGGGCAATCTTCCAGGAATTATCCCTTTAGAAAAAGGTGGTGCTACTGAAACAAGAAGGAAGTGGACATACCCTGGGGTCCACACCTATGCACCTGGGTGTGTTCCCTCCAGAAACTCTTGTTTGCCAGTCCCAGGAACCATGTGCGAGCACCCACATGGCAATAATACAATAGCAGGAGCACAAAGAACCCCACATGTCTACAGAGAGTAGGATACGTGAGAAAACTGGGATCTATTCTTCCTGTGGGATACAACACAAGAGTGAAAATGAGTTAAGGTCATCTGCATGCACAGAGAGGACTGGAGCATCCCCAGTCCTACTCCAAGTGAAAGAGGCAAGTCACAGAGTACACACAGGAGAGCTTCGTTTACACCAAGTCCAAAACCAGGCAAAACCAGGAATATGTTATTTAAGAATCCATAAATAGGTCAGAAGAGTATGAAGAACAGTAGAGGAGTGATCAACCCAAAATTCAAAATAAGGTCATACAAACTTTGTAATATTTTACGAAAATAGTGAATACATAATTGTACAACTCAAAAAGAAGCCAAAATTCATGATTGCCTGACTTATTTCATTGTTGCTAACACAGAGGATGATTAAGGTAAGATTGTCAATAGACTACATTAATCCTTCTCTCCCCTTCTTTTCTTTGGGATTTCAGGCTTAAAGAAGCATTTCATATATGTCACATTGTTAGCACCTTGAAATGAAGTGACCCAATTATACCCATTTCAGAGATAAACAAAGTAGAGCTCAAAGAGATGATGTCGCTTATCCAAAGTTACCCAGGATTTAAATCTAGGTCTGCATGATTCCAAAGTCAGAGAGAACATAACATATTTGAAGAACTGAAAATAGACCAGGGTGGTTGGAGCACAGGATGTGGGGGCCAGAAAGGATTCGTAGGTCATGGAGGGAAGGTTGGATTTTATTAATGGGGCCCTAGCGAGGCAGGAAAGGATTTTAAAGCTGGGGAATGACAGGGCCAGATCTGCATTTTACCACACTTTATCTGGCTGTTATTCTGAAAGTAGACTAGAAAGAAGCAAGAGTTAATATGTAACCCAGCAGAGAGGCTGTGGCTGGACAGTATGGACAGATGCTAATGTGGTCATGAGGCCTGTGGAGTCAAGTCACAGAATTTGGCAACAGATTGAATTTAGAATGTGAGCTGAAAGAAGAGATCCAGGATGGTACTAGGTGACTGGCTTCAATAACTGAGTAGAAAATGATGACATTTCAAGTAATGTTTGAAAGGGAACAGACTTGGGTGCTTGAAATTATAACCAGCAGTTTAAGTCAGCTCCCAATGCCTGCCCAGATCCCATACTTGAGTAAAGGAACAACCCCTATGGTGACTGAGGAGTCACTCTGCCCATCCAACAGGGACTTCACTCTTGGTATACTCACCTCTCCCAATTCGTATTTTTCTTGGAGTAAGTTCTTTCCTAGGAAAAACTCTGCATTCCACCTCTGCATTCCTTGCCAGCTGCACCCAGCGACCCTATCTAAAGCCTTAGGGGACACCCCTAGGGCACTTAACATGGTCCATTCCTCTCACTTTTGCTTAAGTCTCCCAGCCTCTTGCCTTTAGTAAGGTCAGCCAGAATCATCAAAACTCTGTACTGGTCCACAAGCTACAAAAAGTCACTACTTAGACAATCTCTATTTCCCTTCTTCCTGTTATCATTTATTTTGTTTTTTTATTTATAGTTTGAGTTTCTCATATAAGAGAAGCTGCAGTACTTAAACTTACATGTCTGATTTATTTCGTTTAACAATATAGTCTCAAACTGCAACTGACTCAAGTTTATCCTTCATTATGGCAGAGTGGTACTCCACTGGGTGTAAATACCACATTCTCTTTATCCATTCGTCTGTTGATGGATATATATAGTGCTTCCAAGATTAACATATTATGAATTTTGTTGCTATAAACATGTGATCATTATATAACGTAAACACTAATAAAATATAAAAACTAGGAAAAAAAGTGTCTTCCCCCCAAAAAGAAGCAACTGCTGGGGGCTCCTAGAAACAGGCAGTAGCACTGAGAACAATTGAATGTATTTTACCCTGAAAATTACCTAAATTATTTAATGATCTACTTTCACTAGAGACTATAGACTATATAGTGACGAGGCCAATGGCCTTTGGAGTCAGGCAGGTCATTCTTTTCCACATTCTTTGTGATCCTGGATAAGAGACTTATAATAGCACAGGGCATGGTTCAGCACATAGAAGGACCATTATCTGTAGGTCATGGTAGTTATTTGGTGAAATTAGAAAAGGAGAGGAGAACTTCTGATGACAGTGCCCTCACAAATCTTCCTGCCATTGTGTGGTTCGGGTAAACCAAAGCCTGGAGAAATTGAAGTGTTTATTCAAGCACCTATATCAGAGGTACAACTCTGGAATAAATTCCATGTCTGGACATCTAGCCCAGCTCTCTCTCCAAAGCTCTTCTGGGAGAGCTGCAGACATGAGGAGCAAGGGTAGCAGGACCTACAAAAGGGGAATTTTCAGCTGGCTGAGAGCAGGCAGACCCACTGCTGTTCCACAGGCTGGGTGGGTTTTGCTTGTTTGCACAGGGTGGACAGCACAGTGATCTGGCAAAACATATGAGGTAGTTGCTACAATTTTACAAACCAAGATGTTTCCTATAAAAATTCAAACTCCTGATTTGAGAGGAGGAAGGAAGCAGAAGACATAGTCATCCGTGGCGTTCCTATGTGACAGCAGGGAGAGCTGACCTGCTGCTGCTCCTTGGGTCAATCTTGGCTGCAGTCTCCACCCTTCAGTATTGCCTGGGGACTACGGGCTAGTGTCGCCTACTGTTTTCCATCATACTGGGGTTATTATGCTTTGACTTTGTGGCCCCCTTCCCTCATGTGTGTGACCTGTCCTGTCTTGCAGGCCTACATTTGTGATTCTGGTCCTGAAGTATCTCCTTTTCAAACTAAAAATGTTTTAGGAGATCAAGATACATACATACTCTGACTCATTGCTACCATATTACCTGTAGTTGTGTAACTCTAAGTCATTGCTCTCAAAATTCTCTTGGTAATATGTTCCCTCTGAAATCTTCCTCCCTGTGTCCATTTGGAAATAGAAACTCCTGCCCACAGTGGTAATTGAGCCTTTTCTCTTCGTCTCTCGCTTTTACTTGCAAAGGGCTGTGATCCTCATAGTCCTGTGCTCTTTCCTGCCCAGCCTAACCACCCCTGGCATGGCCTTTCCTTTCTCCCCAAGGAAGCATGGCCCTGGGTGCAGCCTCCATGTAGCTCACCTTTCCATATCTGGTGAGCAGGAGGACCCAAGAGCAGACGGCATTGATAAGGATGCTATGCACGCCATGTGGAGGATGGAGATGGCCAGGTTTCTCGAGTATCTTACAGCAGGAAAAATAGTCATCAATTCCTTACCTGTGATTTGCTCTGAATAGTGAGATAACAAATCTTTACTTACCTTTCTTCCACTTGTAGAGATGAATAAATGAGGATCTAAACTATCTGAGCCCCACCCCGACCTTGTGACCTACGGCTTGCATTCAGATCAACACCATTCGCAAACTTGCTGTGGCCCCCTCTAAGCTGGTCTTCCTGCTTCCAGCTCACCCCTTCTTGTCCCTTTCCCACCCTGCCTCCTGCTTAACTAGGTCTCCCCACTGCTTTAAAATGAAATTAACCCATTAGTCAAACAAGTGAGGCTTACTAACTTCCCAGCCTCATCTCTCACTTCTTCCCACAAGCAGGTGGTCCTCAGGCCAAGAGGCCAGGGGCTCTCCCCTGCTTCTCTGCTTTGCATGTACTTTCCTTCCTGGCAGGAAAACCACCGTGGTGCAGGTGGCACTCCCATGGATTCCTCAGGAATCCATTTAGACACCACATTCCTTACTCTGTCTCACCTGTCCCCACCAAAGTAGTTAGATCATCTCATTTCTTCTCTGCTCAGCCCCCTGAGAGAACTACCCATCCACATCGTTTATGGATAGGTCTCCCTCAGACTCTGAAATTCTAAACTACAAGCCTTCTAGGTTATCTCTGTGTCTAGAATCCAGCAGAGGGGCTGACACAAGGACAGCCTAACAAAAACTAGAAAAAATAACATGATGCAATACTCAATTTTAGCAAAGACAGAAAGAGATCATTCATAGTTGGAAGAACCTGTCCTGGAGTCTTTTGACAATGCATCTCTTTCTTCATAGAAATACAAATCATCCTTCAAAGCGATTATCATGGGTCTCCCTCCACCTTTGCCAGCAAGAAGGCCTTTCCTCCTCTCCATTCCTTGCATGGAAAGTACATGTAAAGCAGAGGTGAGGCTGGGCACAGAACCCTTGGCTACTACACATCTTGAGTTACCACTGATTAATTCAAGGTCTAGCTAGATCTTGTGACTCCAAATAGACAACAAGCTCCTTAATGGCTAGTCTACAATATCAACTGTCTTAGTTACTTTTCTCTCGTTGCTGAGACAAAATACCTGATGCCCAAAATCAGGGAAGGAAAGGTTTATTTCTTACAGTTTCTTGGGAGTTTCAGTCCATACTCAGTTGACTCCAAGGCAGCATGGAATGGCATGGCAGCCATTCATGGCTGCCACAAACAGCAAGGCGTCCTGGCATGAGAGGGTGGAAGAGAGTGAAAGAGCAAGAGGAAGACCCACCTCCCTTACACTGTATATCAGCTCCACCCCTGGGCGGGTGCAGCACTCACATCACCAGTCGCAGTGCTAGACAACAAACCAATCACAAACACCAGATTCAGCCCCATCAAAAGTATATGAGGACTTGGGGGGACATAGTATCACCCAGTACATCAACCATCCATTCTTCTTCTACCCATCTGTCTTCTATCTACCTAGCCATCAACTCATTCATTCATTCATCCAGTTATTAGACTATTTTCTCAAGTATCACACTGTGTCACACATTGTAATAGGTACTAGAGAGGAAATGGAGAGCAAAATCACATGGGACCTGTGACCTCAGTGCAGCTAACCATCAGTCTGGTAGAGAAGATATATAAACTGACAATTACAAGAAAATGTCAACTGTGACAAGAATTTCAAAGGAGACATCACTGACACTATAAAAGCTTATAACAGGGAGATAGGTCCTGGCATGAGGCACAAGAGATGCCCAGCATATCAGCAGCAGTGAGAGCTGAAGGGAATGTGGTCTAGATGAGCAGGTCCCACAGTGGTGGAGGCCACGCCTCTTTTTGTATACTAGCAACAGAAGGATAATGGTTTGTGTTTAGGCAGCATTATACCCCTGATCTAGCATCACACATATTTCTTTTTCAATCACTTGTACAAACGTGTTCAATTATATACACATTTTCATGTGATGTCATTTTTCTTATATAATATGGAATGTATATTTATACACCATTTATATCTAACTATATATAATACACAGGCATACACATATGCACAAACACACATGCACAGAGCTTCTTGACAGCTGGTTTCACATAAGGTAACCCACTGAAAAGCAGCATCACCATCATCAAACTCATATTTATATAACTATCATATCTTGGTATTTTATATTATGTATATTATATATTTAAGTAGTGCGTAACTCTTGGGTGAGGCTTCTCTGCTAGAATACATACACACATTGGTTCTATTTCTCATAAAACCTCCCTAGATAGATTTTGTTGTCCCATTTAACAAATACAGAGACAAAGGCTTAGAGATAGATAGGCAGTCACTTGCCCAGTGTCATGCTTCCAGAGTTGGGGGGAAGCACACTGGAGCCCAGGTCTGTATGACTCCTCCTCCATTCTGTCCCTTTTCCAGCACCTTAGGACTAGCTGGGACCTGAGAGTCATCAGACATCTGGCTAAGCTAGGAGCCACCTATGCCTGCTGAAGAGCTTACCTCTCCTGATCAAAATACCATTAGCATACCTCACAGATCTAGGGGAAACATTCCTAAAATTCATTTGGAATCAGAAAAGACCTAGAATAGGAAAGGCAATCCTGGGCAACAAAGGCAAGGAAGAAGGCATCACAAGCCCTGACTTGAAATTATACTAGAAAGCTACAATGATAAAATCAGCATGGTACTGGCAATAAAGCAAACCTGAGGATCAGTGGAATAGAATAGAAGATGCAGACACAACTACAAGCACACTCAACCACTTTGTTTTTAACAAAGGGGCCAAACATGTTCAATGGAAGACAGGCTCTTTAATAAAGGGTGCTTGAAAAACCCGCTTTCCACATGCTGAAAATTAAACTAAGCCCACATGCTGAAAATTAAACTAAGCCTATCATCATGCACTAAACTAAAGTCAAAATGGGTCAAAGATCTGAATATTAAAACAGAAACACTAAATCTAGTAGAAGAGAAAGTAGGTAGAAATCTTGAAGACATAGGGGTAGGCAGAGAGTTCATGAACAAAAACCAAACTAACTGGGAAGCACTTCAAAGAAGCAACAACTGGGACCTCATCTTATTAAAAACTTTTTGCACATCAAAAGAAATCACTAACAGAGTGAAAAGACAACCCACAGACTGGGAAAATATTTTAGCCAACTGTCCTTCAGACCAAGGACTTCTATCTAGAACATATAAAGAATTGAAAGAAGTCAGAACCCCCAAATTCAAAGATTCAATCCAAAAATGGGCATCTGAGATAAATATGCACTTCTCAGATGAAAAAACACAAATGGAAAATTAACTATATGAAAAAATATTCAACATCATTGATTACTCAGAAAATGCAAATTAAAACAACACTGAATTCCATCTCACCCAAAAAGAAATCAACCAGCAACAAATGCTGGCAAGGCTATGGGGGAAAAGAAATGCTTCTCCACTGTTGGTGGGAGTGTAAACTGGTACAACCACTGTGGAAATCAGTGTGGAGATTCCTCAAAAAGCTAGGATTAGAGATCCCATTTGACTGAGCTACTCCCCTTTGGGATATTTTCCCAGAAGAATTAAAAGCATCATACCACAGCAATATATGTGCACCCATATTTTTGCAGCACAATTTATAATAGCTAAATCTTGGAAGCAACCCAAATGCCCATCAACTGGGGAATGGATAAAAAGATGTGATATTTTTATACAATGGAGGCCTACTCAGCTATAAAGAAAGATAAACTCAAGGCTTTTATAGGTAAACAGATGCAAATTGAGACCACACTCATAAGTGAAATAAACCAGACACACATGTATAAACATCATATTGTCTCCCTAGTGCAAGAAACTAAAAGAGTAAATAAGATTCAAAAGGTACAAAAGATGTTGTGAAAGAGGAAGAAACTGCTTAAAGGGAAAGAACAACTAGGATGGGGGAAAGGAGAAAAGAAGGAAGGGAAAAGAATATATATATATAATACCTAAGGCAACTATAATACTAACTTCTATTGTTTCATTGAAAAGAACAGTTTGTGCTTATATTGTTTGATCAATTTTTCATGCCTATATCTTGTAATCTGATCAACTACTTTGAAGCTAACCATACGCAATATATTAACTATTGTTAATCCCCATTAGCTTGTTTTGAAATTCTATATCATTGACTTTATTGATTTTTCTCTTTAAATAAGAAAGAAAGAAAGAAAGAGAGAAAGAAAGAAAGAAAGAAAGAAAGAAAGAAAAGAAAAGAAAAGAAAGTCATTCAGAGAAAAGGAGACCATGACCTTGGTTGCTCTGACCAGCTGGGCTCTGGAGACTTGATGGAGCTGCCCAGCCACCAACAGTCCCTGCACAATAGCTTTGCTGACTCAGGAGTCAGAGGTGACTCCCAGAGGTCACCGGCCCCCAGCTGAGGAGAAGGAACACAGATAGACCCGTGACCCTTTTCCCATGGACCACACAGGGAGGGCGAGACGGAATTCTAAACTCAGATGGTTAACCTGGAGGCTCACTGGGAATTTGTCTCAGGGCTTTGGGATTCATGTGCAACCAGCCCAGGTTCTGTGTCTGGCATTTCCTAGGCATCGTCTCATGCATTTTTCACCAGAGTTAAACTGTCCACGCCCTCAGCAAAGTTTAGGGTACTTTGATAGGGGTCACAAGAGGAGATGTAAGAACAAAGGACATCATCAAGGGAAACCTTCCTGGGAAAGTGTCACCTGAAATAAACCCTGAAGGATCAAGCAGAGACAGAAAAGTCACTGCAGGGAAAAATAATAGCAGGGTATTCTCTCTCTCTCTCTCTCTCTCTCTCTCTCTCTCTCTCTCTCTCTCTCTCTCTCATCTCCCTATCTCACTCCCTGTCTTCGATTTTGGACTCTGAGATCCAGACACAGCTGTTCAGTCCTGAGTTATTCTCCCTGGCATGGTCTGAGCAGGTGCAGAGGCAGAAGGTAGGTACGGTTTGGGAAGCTTATCTCTTCCTACAGAGGCAGACTGAAGAGGATGGGCTCAGATGGCCTCAGATCTCAGGAGACAGGAAGTTTTTGGCAGGAAAGTGACCTAATGCTATTTATGGTACAAAGATCCCTTGGGGACCAAATAGAGGCCACCATGGGTGGGTGAGGAAGAAGGCAGGAGGCCAGTTGCTGCAGGGACCCAGGCAAGGACAGGAGTTGCGTGAAGGCAGCACACAAACTCCAGTGCTTTGAATTCCAACTTCAGTATCCTTAAGTTAAAAAAAAAAGAGGCAAAATTATCCTTGCTCATTTAAAAAATGAAGAAAAGGAAATTAAAAGTAAGAAAAAATATAGTAAAGACAAGTCCAGTATTTTATTCTTAAAACCTTTATTATAAGATATTTCATACTTAGGAACATATGCCACTTACATTGTTATAAGGCATAGTAATAAATCAAATAGCTGCTATTCCAATGTTCAGTGTAAACAACAGAACTTGCCAAAGCAATCAAAGCTAAGGGGGTCTGCCCCAATGACTGGCCCTACCTCCTTCATCCCCACATACCAAACTCTGATAACTCCTCAAATTTCATTTTTGTCTCATACTCTTATGTGTTTACCAAATGTGAATGTGTCCCTAAGTAAGAGAGTGCTTAATTTGCTTGCTTTCAAGGATTATGAAAAATACATCTTTCCACCGCTGGTGATTCTAAATTCCCTACTAAGCCTTGGACTCCTCTATGTCAATGCGGTGCCTGTAATTTCTTCATTCAGTCCAGTATTTGGTGTGTCCCGCTCCTGCAAGTACATTTGCACCAACTGACTGGCGACTACCCTCCTGTTAGGCTCCTGGGCAGTGCTGTGCCAGGAATTCCTGCATGTGGCTCCTAGGCTCGTGGATAGGAGCTCTTCTAAGAAATCTGGGAAAGGGCTAAGAGGGCTGAGTGGTGGAGATCACTGTTCTCTCTACCTCTCTGTCTCAAGCGGGTGCCAGCTGCCCCCAAATCTGCCTTGCTGCAGAGGTGCTGGGCACTCAGGGAGTGGCAGTCCAGTGCAAAGTCCCCCATGAATGTCCCCAGACTCAGCAGACTCCTGATACCCCTCAGTGGGAACCAGTCCAGCAATCCTCCAGCAGGCTGCTAAATAGGTCATAAAAGAATGTCACTCCTTAGTCAGAATATGTTCAATTTCCTTCAGTGCTTGGGCCAAAGGAGAATCTATCACATGCCACTAGACCCAAGGGAGACAGTGATATAGCAGCTAACACATATGGAGCTGACTCTATGCAGGTGCAGTACAGGGACCCTTACATACACAATTCACTCAGGCTTCATAAATGACTACACAAAGTAGGTGCTGTTATTATCCTCATTTTTTGGATAAGAAATAGAGGTCACATCCCTAGGACAATCAGCTCCTATCTGTGCCCACAAATAGAAGAAGCCTTAGGGGTTCACCTGCTCCGCAGAAATTCATAGCTACATGGGTAGCTCTGGCTTCTTGAACAAGGCCCTGGTCTTTGCTTAGGACCAAGTAGATGGAAAGAAGATTCCGCTTTTGAAGCATTCTTCCTGGAACTCAAAGAGAAGAAGTTTCCCCTGTATTTTTAACCAACAAACCTCCATCTACAAGCCCTAAGTCCTGGAACATTAGGGAAGCAGCATCGGGAGCATGGACCTATGCCAGATCTGCTAAGAAATGCAGTGCAGCCTCAAAAGCAGACAGGAGAGACGTTCACAGCATGCTGATTACAGACAGCACAGCCCATACTGCCACTTCCTCAGGCTATGCTGGGGAAGCCCAGGGAGACACCTGTCCTCACTCTTCAAAGGCAATAGGGTTCAGAGGTCAGGGAAGCAAGATGCAAGATGGGTGATTTGACATTAGAAAATGTTGTATGGCCTGGCTTGGCCCCTGGCTCTCCATTGTCCCTTTCAGACCCCACCCAGTCCTTACCAGTCCTGGACTTCGGCCAACCCCTTGCTGGATCCCAGCAAAGGCCTAATGTGTCCTCAGTGAATCCAGGTCAGACAGCGGTCAAACAGCAATGTGGGGAAGCAAGTAGAGGAAAATCTGGACCTGAGAACAAAGCAAACCTGTTGGCCAAGGAAATCCAATCCGATTAAGCCCTTGAGCACCCATGGCTAGGACCAGCCGTGTGACATAGAAGAAAGGACGCTTTCATGGGCCCAGCCCTGTCTGCTAGCAAAACAGGCCTGGCCAGCACCCTGTTCCTCACCACGAGGCCCCTCGGGATCTGTTGGTCCTTCACCTGGCCTAAGGGTGGGCCCCAGGAAGGAACCCCTTCCTCAGATCTCAGAAGAGACAGGAAGTGGGTGGAACATCAGGATAAATCACAGCCAATGGGTGGCTTCAAGGTCAAGGCTCTGGAGATAAAAGAGTCAGTGCGTGTTTGTCCTGGAAACTGGCTCATGGACAGATTAAATTTAGGAGTAACTGGGCCAGATACGCAGGGAAGCATGTTTCCTTAATGAGTCTGTCTTTATTTAACTGCTTAATCATTTACTGGGCAAAAAAACCTGGAGGTGACTCCAAAAGTCTCGACAATTAAGACAGTGACAGATTGAGCCCTGTTGAGCCATTTCAGGGGTTAGGCTCTGGTGACATTAATCCTCTGCTCCCGTCCCTGTCATCCTAATGGAGCAAAGAGGGGCCACATCAACTTCCAGGACAGTGCCCAGCATGGGTTATGAGTTGCCTTGCTTAGGATCAGCTTGCTCTGACATGTCATTGGTGGGCCCAGCTGTTTTGAGTATGCTTCCTGCCAGCACCTTGTCACCACCTCCCTGCAGCCTCCTTCATGCCCTCCATTCTTCTCCCTCCACAGGTTCACCTAGCAGAGTGTTCCTGAGCAGGATACACAGTGCTGAAGGAGTCCAGCACTGTGGTGATGGGTTTGCTAGCATGGAGATCTTACTATCCAGCAAGGACAGCAGATGGTAGTTCCACAATTCCACAATTCCACCATCATAAACTACAATGAGATGGAATGTGTAGAAAACTGAGCTCAGGCTGGGAGATGAATAGGTGGGAGGGCAGAGCATCTTTAGGGTGGTGAAATTACTCTCTGTGATACTATAATAGCGGGCATTCGTTGAAACCCATCAAAGTATATAACAGCAAGAATGAACCATTATGTAAACTATGGACTTTAGTTAATAATAGTGCATCATAGTCATTTTAGCTATCTTATGTATACATATATACAAATTTATGTCTTTTTCCTTTTCCCTTCCTTCTTTTCCTCCTTTCCCCTTATACTGTCTCTTGTTATCTTCAGAATAACTGCCCATACCATCAGGCATAATATAATCAAACAAAATAGTACAGAATAAAGCCAATTAAAAAAAAAACACTGGAAGCAATACAGGACTTCAAAACAATAGTAAAACAACAGTGGTTATCACAATGCCTCTTGTTATCGTCTGAGCAGTTGCCTGTATCATCAGTCATAATGCAATCAAACAAATCAAAATAGAATAAAATCACTCAGAACAAAACAATGAAAGCAATACAGGGCTTCAAAACAAGTGAAAGGATATCAATAATGGCTATAATGTATTGTTATCTTTGAAATAGCTGTCCATGCCATCAAATATAATAAAATTAGACAAACCAAAATGGAAAGAACCAAACAGAACAATGACAACAATATGGGATTCAAATCATGATAATAGATTAACAATGGCCACTGCTTTCCCTTTTTAGATACTTCCTCCTCTTTCACTTGCACAATATGTATTGTGTATTTTGAATCCTACTAACTCCTTTAGATTTTTGTACTAGGGAGACAGCATGATGTTCACCCTTGTGACTCTGGATCATTTAATCCATGAGCATGATCTTAAGTTGAATCCATTTACCTATAAAAGCCTCGAGGTTATCTTTCCTTATAGCTGGGTAGCTTTCCATTGTATAAAAATGCTATATCTTTCTTTATTGAAAAGGAACAGTTAACACTCATATGATTAGATGAATTTTACATGTCTGTTAATCTAAACAACTCTTTTGAAGGTAACAATATGCAATATTACAACCATTGTCAAATTCCTATCATCTCATTTTGCAAACCTATAATGTTATTGTATTGGATTTGTTGTTGAGTGTTTGTCTCTTTTGCTTTTTATTTTTCTTTTCTGTGTCTTTTTCTCTTAAATAAAAAAAGAAGTAGAAAAAAAATAATGATAATGCATTGGGGTGGATTCACCCATTGTAGCCAATAAACTACACCACTGGGAGAAGTCAGTAATGGGGAGATGGGGCATTGGAGGGGGATATACTGCATAAATAGTCCCTGCTTTATGAATTTGACATTTGATTTTTGGAGGCCCAAAATTCAGATGAAAGTGCTATACATTCCATAGAAACTACACTTTGAATTTTAAATTTTTAGGTAGCAGCAAAACATGGAAAATAATATGCTCAGCACCATGTGCTCAAGGCCTACCAGCTGGACTCTCTGTCACGGTGGACACATCCCCCATCTGTGCAGCCCAGGATGGTGACCACTCACTATGTATGGCCACCAAGCACCAGAAATGTGGCTACTCTGCTGATGGAACTGAGTATTCAGTTATAATTAATGGAATCTGTCAAATTTAAATAGCCACCTAAGGCAAGTAACTACTACCTTGAACCATGCAGACTGAACAGGCCCCTAAGGCTTGTGACTTCTTTCCCCATTTAGTCTGCATTCTCACTCTTCTCGATGTGGCCATAACAGCAACTCATCTCCATTGCGTGGTCCACTGTCACACCAAGACCTGCAGGCTTTCTGCATCAACACAAAATTTGGCAGGGGGGGAAGGAGGAAGGAAGGAAAGGAGGAAGGGAGGGAGGAAGCGGGCACCCAAGAACAGAATACCTGTGGTCCGGAGAGGAAAGAAGCTCTCCTAGAGCCTTGCAGCTCTGAGACAACCAGTGAAACTCAGATTGGAGGCTTCTTAATCCATTGTTTCCACCTATGTCCTTGTGTTTCATGCTGCCTGGAAGAATAAGCATTTACTTCTCCATGTCAACAAGCAAGAGTGACTGACAGTGGCCCTGCTATGATACATAAACACTTCTCACCAACAAACACACACATATGTGTGTGTGTGTGTGCATGTGTTGTATACAGAAAGGGAATGGAGAGGGAGATGGAGAGGGAGGGAGAGATAGAGATGGAGATGGAGAGGGAAGAGGGGAGAGGGAGAGAGAGAGAACCAAATCCTTCTCATCCGGGTCATCATAAGCATCCAACTATCTGAGCTGTGGGGCAGGTGATTTGTGGCCAAGTAGCAAAATCAGAAGTTCTCCATTTTCCAGGATCTGATTCTCATAAGGTGCTCTTCACTAAAAAGAAAAAAGAGAGGAAGGAAAGATGTAACAAAAGAAGAAAGAGGGAAAGAGAAATGGGGAGAGAGGGAAGGAGGAAGGGAAAGAGAGGAGAAGAAAAGGAAAGACGAAATTGAAAAGAAAAAATTTCAACTGGCAAGTATGCTTGGGAATCACTGAAAACAACCCATCTCCAGGGGCCAACAAATGCTCATGAGCTATTTTTAAAAAGGGTTGGGAGGAAAAAGCAGGTGGAGGTGTAGACAGGTTTTGCCTACCTCATTTCCAGATCCTTACTCTGCCCCATTTGCCAGTTGAGTGATTTTTGGCAGGAGCCTCTGGAAGCCTAAGTTTGTGCATCTGCAACCCCTGAATAATGGAATTAATGAGAGCACTGCATCTTTATAAATGACAGAGCTCAGGTCTGGACCTGGTCTGGGGAGAAGCTCAGTGAATTGCTGAATTTCTTTTTCCTTCACCTGGTGGAAATATAGAGGGCAGGGAGGGCAGGTGGAACTGATTATCTGTCTAGCCAGCCTGGGAAAAACCTTGACTGCTAGGTCAGGAAAAGGGAGCCTTGAATTAGCAGTCCCCGCCTCCCTGCAAAGCATGCATCACCCTGGAAGAGGAACAGACAAGCCAAAGCTCTCTTCCCAGAGCCTCTTAGTGGCTTGCCTGCCCCAGGTTCTGGGCCTGGAGGCCACTCATTCCAGCATGTTGCCCCTGCATGTAAGCACAGGACAGCTGTGAGGTGAGACCCAAGCTACCCTCTGAAAGGACAGGTTGGTCTGTCACACACAGCTTCTAATCAGGAGCCCATCGTGGCCTGAGTCCTGCAGAAGAAAGCAGTTGCCCTCCTGAGGCCCTGAGACACCTAGTTAGAAGCAAGCATTCGCACGCCCTCCCGCTTTCTGGTGGAGGTGAAATACAAATGGAACATCGAACTCCCTGAGACTATGCTCTTGGATAACAGACCAGGAGCCCTGGGTGGAGTCCTGCCTCTGTGACCTTTCTGCTGGGGCCACAGTGGCCTCCTTTCCCTGCTATGTCCTAGCTAAGAGAAAGTGAATTCACCTATCCAAACCTCATGGCAAATGGGCTAACAATGCCTACCTCTCATACTTGGACAGCAAGGGGCTTATAGTGAGGATACTCCTAATGTATGCTGCCTGAACCAGGAACAGTACCTGAAAACATGACAGAAAAGCTGATTCTCAGGTCCCATCCTGACCCACTGAGTCAGTGTCTCTGAGGATAGGGCCTAGAGATCTGTGTTTTAATGAGAACTCCAGGAGTTTGTCCAGCACTGCATGGAGTGGTAGCTATCCGTGAGTTAGTAATAGTCTCCAAAACCTTTTCCAGTTGAGTCAGCAAGGCTTGGGACCAGAAAAACCTGGGAGAAACCCTGGTACCTGCTTTCTGGCCAGGCCACATTGGTTGCTTTTTCTGAGCCTCAGCTTCTGCATCTTTGAAATGGGAATAACACTTTACCACAAAGTCTGTTATGTGATGCCCTACCTTGTGCTGGAACCCAGGAACTGATTAGTCACCTATTATTGTCATAGTTATTTTCTTTTTAAACAGTCAAGTGTCAGAGATTTTTGTTTCTAAAAAGAATCAAATTTCGCTGGCATGAATCCCCACCTACACTGCCATCCACCCCCAGACAATGTTCCCGTGAGCCCAGGCAAGTCAGTTGCCACAAAGCCCTCTGCTGCCCATCAGCTGCAAGCTTTTCTGGGTCTGAATGAGGCAGAGGATTTCAATTACCCAAGATTACAAAGGAGGGCCGAGGTGCACCATATGGCCTGGGCCTGGTTGCCCCATCGTCCTGTGCTCTCGTGTGAGATATTAACGTAATATCCCTTCCAAAAGCGATTACAGAGTCACAGGCAACAGAATGTCATTTGGTAGCTGCTGCTCGCTCTCATCAGCAGCGATGACTAAACAAGCTAATCAAATCAGCACAAATTTGCACACAAGCCCAGCAGCTGGGCCTGGAAATCACCATGGCGGCAGCATAATCCTGCAGTGGGAAGACTTGACTAATGGGCTCCCAGTGGGCAACCAGCCCTGGGGGTGCTGCCTGGCAGGTCTGCAAGGTGAGGCTGGATGCGCCCATGAGCAGCCATGGCCTGGGTTCCACAAGGCATAGAGTTCACAGCAGTGACTAGCACAACCAGAGGACGAACAGGAAGAGCAGACCTCTCCACATCTCCAGGCTCATGGAGTGTGTGTGTGTGTGTGTGTGTATGTTAGAGAGAAGAGAAAAGAGGTGAGGCATGGGCACAGAAAGGGAGAAGAGAGAGTGCCTTGTGATTTCCCATGATTTCTGGAGAACAAGGGCTTGGAAACTATACTGCTTCAATGGGCCTCAGTTTCCCTTTCTGTCAGTAGTAGAAATTGGGCTTAAATGACCACAGAAGTTGCTTCCAACTGTACATGCTAAACTGTGTCTCAGCACATGACTTCTACATGCCCTTGGTTTACCCAAAGCACACGCTAAATCCATCCTTCCTATAGCACTGGACAGTGGAGCCAGGGTGGTGATTGGCTACAGGGGCAGGTAAATATCAATCTGTTGCAGATTTGCATAGCGCTTCATAATGGCACAGGTGAGCATCACATTCTCACCATATCCTGCTGTGTGATCACCTTAAGAAAGTAGTAAGAGTTGTGAGTCGCAGTCTTCCATACTGGTAAAAAGGGGATACTTTTACTGTGCTCTCTGGTATGTTACAAGGCTCAAATGAAAATGCTGATTCTTACAGCTTGCTAATTCTGGCCAACTACACATAGTAGACATTCAACAAATGGTCATAGCCTTATTTTCACATTTTCGATTTTTGCCCTGTTTTAAACAAGCTTCACATTGTACAGAAGAGTCTAAAATTAAAGGCAGGGAGAATTCCCCCTAGCGATGCCAAAGAAGTTTGGGGTGCTGTTTTCCTTAATATCCCCCTCCTCCATGCACCCAGGGTAGCAAAGTCTGGATGGGCCCAGGGGGAGGGCAGAGGGGCCCTGCTGTGAGAAGAGACAGGGCCTTATCAGTGTATCTTAGTTCATTTTTATTAGCTATAACAACATACCTGAGGCTGGGTACTTAATGAAGGAGAGATTTATTTGGCTTACAGTTTTAATGGGTATGCATACGAACAGCATGGCACTAATTCTGGTATGTCAGCTGATGGCAAGATGTCACGATTGCAACAGTGAGAAGGGAGAAGAGGAGAGACCATGTGGCAAGATAGGAAGCCAGAGAGCAGGGAGTGGCCAGGTTTGCTCTTTTATAACAACCCTCTAGAGAGAACTAAGAAAGGTCCCACCCTTCAAAGGAATAGCTCCATGACCACTAGGCCCCAGTTTCTAAAGCTTCCACTGGCTAACAGCGTGGCCACACTAGAACCAAACTTCCAGCATGTGAACTGTGGACAATCCACACTCAAACCACACAGATAGATGGTGGCCCTGTCAGCCTCCTGTCCTTTCTCAGCCCAGCTGAGCACACGGCACCCTGTGCCCCCAGAGGGTGGTGTAGAAACCCCACCCCACTCTTGTCACACTCACACTCCTGGCTCCTGTGAAGCCCGTGTCACAAGTTTAATAAACTGAACTGAAAAATGCACTGGCAGATGTACGTGCTTGTGAGCACGCAGTAAAGCTAGCAAGTCACTAGTGCTGGAAGTAAGACTGATTCTGCGGCCACCACCTGCTTGTGGGGCAAAGAAGTTCACTTCTCTGTGCTGCTTCCACCTAATATAAGGGAAATGCAGTAGAGATAGAAGTAAATCACGTACAGCGCCTGATTCTCAGGGTCTGCTCCACAGCCCACACTGGATCAAACCTAGGTCTTTTTGTTTTTTAAGGAACCACAGGTTTGTTTCCCTCACCGCACAAAATCCTAGGATTCTCACAAGTGAAATCAGGAAGGACATGTTGGCCTTTGAAATCAACTTCACATTCTGACCAAGAAGGCGGTACAGTTGTTCCTCAGTGTCCACAGGGGATTGGCTCCCGGACCCCTCGCAAATACCAAAATCTGTAGCTGCTCAAGTCCCTTGTATAAAAGAAAAAAGAAAATCTATGTATACAAAAAGTTAGTTAAGATAGTTAAAGAAATAGAATTTTGAGTGAAAAGTAGTTTTCACAGCGTCAGCTTCAGATTTCATTTTTAATGCGAAATATTTACTTGAAAATAATAGAGCAATCATAACAAAAAAAGATAGCCATATAGCTAGTTTCTCTTGATTCACTGAGGTGACAGTTTTGTTTTAATAATTTTCTGGACAATGTTTCATGTTTATATCTTACACCCTAAACAACTGCTGTGAATATAACAATACGCAGTGGGCTGATTATTGTTACTCTCCTATTGTCTTGTGAAATTATTTTACTTTAATTTCTTACTTTTCTTCTGTTTAAAATTAAAAAATTAAAAAAAAACAAGGTATGTGTATGTTGCCATATCCTATAAATCCTTTCTAAATAACTTACAATATCTAATATAGTGTGTATGTCATATAAATAGTTGTTCTCCTTTATGGGTTAGGGAATAAGAAAAATGTCTGTTTGTGTTCAGTACAGACGTGTTTTTCCCAAATATTTTCCATTTGTAGTTGGCTAAATCCATGGATGCAGAGCTCACAGAGATGAGGGCTGACTGGACAAAAATGTGTAAAATAGGTTTAAAAGACAGATTCTTAACTCTAGCTGCGCATTCCATTCACCTGGAGAGGTTTACCAAACTCACTACAAAATCCATACACTCCGCAGCTATACTTCAGACTCCCTGGGGCTGACACCCAGGTGACAGGATTATTTAAAGCTCTCCAGGTACTTCCTGTGTAAAGCCTGATTGAAAACCAGCAACTAAAATCAAAAGAACAAGCTTGGGGGTAGACCAGCCTGGCTTGATATTCTGCCTCTATTCCTTATCAGTGTGCCCACCACCCAAGTCTTGGGCAGCCTATTTGTAAAAAAACTCATCAGTAATCCTATATTCTCACAGGGTGACACAAAGATGAAATGAACTGGCTGCAAAAAGCAGAGGGTCCTTCCAGTAAATTTACATTTACAATATAACATTTAGTAAAGGCCTGCTCATTCAGCCACAGATATTCAGGAGCATAGCATTCCTAATGTATTTACTCATTTACATTTGTTTGTTGGTGTTTGTTAAACCTCATCTTGTTGTAGGAAAATTGTAAGACCACCAGGTATATCTGCATTACAGATCTCATGGAGTTATATGCAAAGAAGAGCCTTTTGCTAGCCAGCATGGGTGGTTTCCTGGCCTGGTCACTGTTGTGTTTGGAAGAGAGATGTCTCTGAGCCATCCCCTGCAGCTGGGTGCTAACAAGGAAGGTAAGGTTGGTAAACTTCAGCAGCACTCCTTCCTAGAAGGGTCCTTTACTCCATCAACTGTTTTTCTGGTCTTAGGAGAAGCTGCTTTCAGGCCCTGCAAACTTGTACTAGTTACAAAGGGAACTGAAGCTCACAGCCTACTTGTGCTTGGTATAAAGATGATGGTGGAATGTTCCAGAAAGGACAATGTTTGCATAGAGCAGGACTCAGGAAAGCTGGACTCCAAACTTGTCACTTGTGAAACTTACTGGCTATGTGGCTTTAAATAACCACTCCCATTTTTCTGAACCTCAATGTCCCTCTCTGAGAAATGGAAGTTGCCACTGCTGCCTACCTGCCTTACCTACTCCTCCTTGTATAGTTTCAGGGTGAGAAATCAAGGAAGAGCACAGTATTCACTTCCTCTTGCTGCTGTAGCAGATATCACAAACTGGATGGCTTCAAACAACTATTTATTTTCTCTTAGCCCTGGAAGACAGAAGACCAGACTCAAAGTGTGGGCCAGACTGTAGCCACTGCAATAGCTCTAGGAAGCATACTTCCTTCCTTCCTCATCCAGCCACTGTGGTTGCTGGTGTTCCTGAGCTTGTGACTGTATCGCTTCAAACTGCCCCCAAGCTTTCCTGCCTCCTTTGCTGCTATGTCTCTCCTCTGGATGTCTCTTACAGGGACACTTGTTACTGGATTGAGGAACCACACAGGCAACACAGGATTAGCAGCTGCAGGTTTATCTTATTCCATTTTCCATTGCTATTACTGGTAACCACAGATTGGGTAATGTAGAAAGCATAGAGATTGATTTAGCTAACAGTTCTGGAGGTTGCAAAGTCTGAGAGCTTGATGCCAGTATTTGGTGAGGGTCTTCCTGCTGCATCGTAATGTGGCAAAACAGAGCAAGTGTCCCAGCTCAAATCCCTTCTCATAAAGCCACCAGTCCCATCGTGGAGGCCCTACACCCACGATCTCATCTGATGCTCATCACCTCCCAAAAGTCCCATTTCCAAGCACAATATGACTTTGGGGATTAAGTTTCCAGTACTTTGACTTCTGAGTGATAGATTCACACCACTGCAAGATCCTTAATTAATTGTCTGCAAAATCCATTTTTCCAAGTGAAGTCATATTCACAGGTTCCAGAGACAACAGCATGGGCATATCTTTTGAAGGGTCACCATGCAGGCCTCTCCAAGTATTCTGTAAACCGGCACAGTGTATTCTGAGCTGCATTCTGTTGCTAGGGGCCCAGTGGTTTTTACAGTGCATGCCGATCTTACAGGTTGATGATAATGACCTGGAGAATAAAAGGAGACAATCATTGAGCACCTATTATGAGCCATGGAATGTGCTGAGTGCTTTACATCACTGCTCTTATTTTATATTCACAGCAACTCTCTAAGTCAAGGACTTCTGACCCCCACTCCCTCAGGTGAGATAAGTAACTTTTCCAAGGTCACTCTGATAGTAAGAGGCAGAGCTGGGATTTCAGATTAGGGGGCTCAATCTGCACTGTTATCTCCATTATGGACTTAAAAATATACAGAGAACATAATTTGTCAACAGGTGAAAACAGAGATATCAAAGGAAGAGCTGAGAGACCTGTGAAGAGAACTGCTATGGAGAACTAGCTAGAACGTCTTTCCAGCAGCACAACTTGCTTTCTGCTTGGCCCCGGCCCCAGCACACAGTGGAACACAGGGACCTCACTGTGTGCACCTTACCTTCACAAACAGAACCAAGGGGAGCTTCTTGCATAGCCTGCCTGCACTTGAGTGCCTCTTCTTCTCTGCCCTGCTTCACCAAGCTTGGTAGTCTACATCCAACAGGGACCCATGCAGGAGCCTAGATTCTCTCTCTGAATGTTCCCATCAAGTGAATGGTGTCCGCTGATTCTAACTCCTACACAGCCTCCCAGTGCATGTTCACCCCTCCATCCCCGCTTTGCCCTCCTCACTTTGGTTCTGGGCCACTGCTCAAGTCCTTCCTGACTGCTTTCTGCTTTTCTGATATTCACTCACTCCCCACGCATTAAATCCATCCTCCTCTCAATAGCCCACATGCAGTGAGGAAAACTGAATTCTAATCCTGTCTTCCTCCTACCTAAGACCCAGCACCCAAGTTTTGATACATCAAGGCCTGAAGGACCAAGTTCAGACTCCTTAGTTGTGTGCACAGTAAACACTACTCTCTCCTGGCTGCTTCCTTTCTCTTTGCCCTCACCTCCCAAATCTCCCCAGTCACACACTGAGCTCCCCTATCACTCACGCGATTGCAGCTTGACATGTCCCATGTGTCATTTCTACCACAGGGCCTTTGCACATACAAACCTCCTTTCTAGAAATGCCATTTCCACCTTCCTGGCCCTGCTGTCCCATGTTCCAGTCCACATATCTTTTGAAAGCAGAGATTATGTCTTTTCGTTCATGACCCACCCTCCCCCAACAAACATCTCTGAGTAAGTGGATGAACAGTTTGAAGAAGCCCCGAAGCTGAGCTCAGAAGATAATGTGTATCTCCTCATAGCACTGAAATTCTCCATTTTTTCCTTTGAGTCTGACCCCTGAGGTGCTCCATAAAATGCCTGCACAGGCTGACTCACCGTTTCCTTTTTTTTCTTTACTTTCATTATGTATCCTTCGACTTTGGTGATTTCATAAAAATTCAAATTCTTTCAAAAGTATTATACTCTGGATAGGCTGGAGTTGAATAACAGCTATCCCTTTATCCAGCCCAGTCCAGTTCCCACAGGTCTACTCACCCCACATCATTCATCTCTGTCACCTGCCCAGGTGTGTTTAAAGTTTCACGTGTTAAAATGCATCTGATTTATATAGGAGACTGCTCTTTTGAATGTGTACATATTTGGATTCTGAGATGGGGCATGTCATATGCAGGAGGCCAGCACTTCAGTTGAATTAAACCCTGCTTTTCTTAGCAATAAGAAAAATTGGCCAATTTCAAGATCATGGGGACCATAAGATTTTTTAAAAGCATGAGTTGTCCAAAATTAGCCCAATGGATTCATTGTTGGTGTACAGGAGCAGTACTGATTTCTTTATCCTGCTACTTTGCTCAGTTTGTCTATTCATAGTAAGAGTCTTCTGGCATGATTTTTTCAATCTTCTGTGTAAAGGATCATGTTGTCTATGAATAAGTATAGTTTCATTTCTTCCTTTCCTATAATATCCCTTTGATTTCTTTCTCTTCCCTGAACTTTCTGGATAAAGTTTCAAGTATTGTATTGAACAAGAGTGGTGAGAATGGGAGTATTAGACCTTACTCCTGGTTTTAGTGGAAAATTTTTCTGGTTTTCCCTATTTCGTATGATGTTGGAAGTGGGTTTGTTATAAATGGCTATTATCAGCCTGAGACAAGGTTCTTCTATATTTATTTTTGTTTGGCTTTTTCTTTTACTATGAATGGATGTTGGATTTTGTTCAAGGCTTTTTCTGCACTTATTGAAATGATCATGCAATTTTTGCCCTTGCTTCTGTTTTTGTATGTATTGAATTTATTTATGCATCTGTTTGGGCCATTCTTGAGTCCCTGGACCAACTTGGTCATGATACATGATCTTTTTAATAATCAGTAGTATTTTATTTGCAATAATGTTGTTCATGATTTTTGCCTCTATGTGCATTAGTGAAATTGGCCTAAAATTTACTTTTTTGTTAAATCCTTATCCTCTTTTGGTATCAGGGAAATTCCAGCTTCCTTGGCAGTCCTTGAGCTTAGCAGTGTTACTTGTCTTTCAGTTTCATGTAAAGAGTTTGAGGAGTATTGGTATTAGATCTTTCTTGAACTCCTGGTAGAATTCTGCAGGAAATTCATCAGTTCCTGGGCTTCGCTGAGTTGTTAGGGGTCTTATTGATGCCTCTATTTCATTGCCTGTTATTGAGTTCAGGGTTTTGGTAATTCACACATGTCTAAGCTCTCCAATTTATTGGAATATAAGTTTTTGAAGTAGTTTCTTATAATCCCCTGGATTTTGGTAGTGTACAGTGTTATTTCACCCTTTTTATTTCTAATTTTTTTGATAATGGGTTTTTCTTTGTTTCATTACAAATATCCAAGTCTTTGCCTCACTGTGCTTTTATGTTATTTTTTCATTCTCAATTTCATTAATTTCTGCTCACTATTTATAATTTCTATCCTTCTACTAGTTTCAGATTTGGATTTTTATTATCTTTCTAGAACCTTGAAATGCATCATTATGTTATTTATTTTGGATCACTCTATTCTTTCAATGTGTCCAATCACAGTCATAACCTTCTCTCTTAGAACTAGTTCCATTGTATCCCATAGGATTTGGCATGTTAAACTTCTGTATCATTTGATTCTAGGAAACTTTTAATTTCTTTCCTGATTTCTTCTATAATTTGTTGGTTATTTAATAATGCATTATTTAATCTCCATGGGTTTACACAGTTTCTTTTGTTATTGATTTCTAGTTTCATTTCCCTTTGATTCATTACTATGCTTGGGGTTAATTAAATTCTTTTGTATTTACTTAAACATGCTCTATCATGTAAGATGTGATCTATTTTGGAAAAAGTTCTGTGGGCTGATGTACAAAAAACAAAATTGTACCCTGTTTTTGTTAAATGAAAAATCTGTAGATATCTGTGAATTCTGTTTTTTCAATGGTGTAATTTAACTCTGATATTTCTCAGTCCATTTTTTATACAGTTGTCCTGTCTATGTATTGAAGTCTACTGTTATGATTGTACAGGTGTGTTTCTGTCCTTTTATGTCCAGTAGTTTTTGTTGTATGAAGAACAGTGTGTCAATGTTCAGTGCATATATCTGTAAAATTCTTATCTCTTTTTGTTGAATTGTTCCCTTTAACAGTATATAATGGCCAACTTTGTTTCTTCTAATCAGTTCTGCCTTGAATTCTGCTATGTCTGAAAATAAGACAACTACTGCTTTCTTTTAGGCTCCATTTGCATGAAGTATGATTTACCATCTTTTCTCTTCTACAAACTTTCTTTTTTTGTTGTTTGCTTGTTTGTTTTTTTTTTTTTTGTTTGTTTGTTTTTTTTTTTGGTACCAAGGATCAAACTCACAACTTTGCACCTGCCAACCTTGTGCCTGCCAGGCAGACACTTACAGATGCTTATGCCACTGAGCTAAATCCCTGGCCCTATTTTTTTTGAGACAGGGTCTCACTATGCAGTTCAGGCTGGGCTTGAACTCACTTTGCAGCCCAGGCTGGTCTCGAACTTGCAAGGATCCTCCTGCCTCAGCCCCCTAGTGCTGGGATTACAGGTGTGCACCTCCATGTCCAGCTTTATGAGCTTCCTTTGGGATAAGGTGTGTCTCTTGCACAAGGCAACATGTGGTTGGAGTTTTTTTTTTAATCCAGTCTGCTAGTCTGTGTCTTTTGATCAGGAAATTAAAACCATTGACTTTAAGAGTTATTATTGAAAAGTGTTTACTAAGTCCTTTCATTACATTATTTTTCTAACACTGTTTTTTTTTTAATTCCTCCTTTTTGATTATTTATCTGCCAACTAGTTGTTATTATGGCTTGTGTCTAGATGTTTTCCCAAAGCCTCATGCAGTCATATGACTTTTTCAAGGGTGGCTGAATCTGGAGTGTGTGATCCTGGGATTAAGGAGGTGAGATTAGTAAATTAGTCCACAGATTGGTCTGGCATAATTCTTGCTAGGATTAAGGGTGTGAGTGCTACAACCACCTTAGGGCAGGTAGCCTACATACAATATATGGAACAGAAAGAGCCTTGTCTCTCTCTTATTGCTTTTGCTGCCTCTGCCTTGGATTCAGTCAATTATGGACTGAGACCTCTATAAACTATGAGCTAAATAAACCTTTCCTCCTTTAACTTTGGGTGTTGGGTATTCTGTCCCAGCAACAAGAAAAGTAACCAAGACAGATGTGTACTTTCCTTTAGACTCTTTGTTAGTGGGATCCCTGTGTCTGTATGACTCCTTCAGCATTTTGGTTATTTACCATTATTCCCTAATAGCTTTTGCATTCTCTTTGTGCTAAATTTCTGAAAGTTTGGTTATGTCATGTTATAGAGAGGTTTTTGTTTTTGTTTGTGTTTTTGTTTTTTCTGGTCCTGGCTATTTGGTGCTCTAGATACATCTGGTACACAAATGTTGAATTCTTTCCATAGATTTGGAGTTTTTGGTTGATTTTGATGACTAATTTTTTTTTACAGCACCCCAAATAATCTAATACACTTTACTTGGTTCAGTTTCATCTTTTCACCCACTCCACTAGCGATCATATTGGGAGTGAGTTCTCCTTGTACTGTGTTCTGTGAACATGGCCAGCATTTGCCCTTCTGTGCAACCTGATATCAGGAGATCTGCCAAACATCTGTGCAGGACGTTTCCAGCTCACTCACCAACCCTAACCCTTTCCTGTCTCCTTAGTGAAGCACTGAGTGTTCAGCCTGTCCTCTGCTGCTCCTGCTCAAAGTAGGAATGGACTAGGCAAGTGACCAGGCTGGCAGAGATGTGGAAGGGAGGTGTTGGCAGCAGGCAGTACTAGGGGAGAAGCCCCATCCAGGAAGTAAAACATGACATAATGGTGGTACTGATAAGTTTTCCCTTTGCTTGAGTAAAATGCCCAACAGCCACAATCTAAAGAAGAAAAGGTTTATTTGGGTCACAGTATTAGTCAACTTTCCTGTCCCCAGGACAAAATGTCTGACACTCACAACTTAAAGGAGGAAAGATTTAATTTGGCCTATTCTTTTGTGATTTTAGTCAAGGCTGGCTGGCTCCAGGGCAAAAATAATATGATGGAATAGTATGGCCAAGGAATATTATTCACCTCACGGTAACCAAAAAGTAGAGCAAGAAAGAACCAGGGACAGGAATGCAATCTTCCAGTTCATTCCCCAGTGTCCTGCCTCCTCTACCCATGACTGACCTCAGAATATAATACTATCAGGGAGTATGTTAGATGTAAACCATAATGTTCACCATTTCGGAGGATTCAGTCCATGGCAGGATGCCTCCAAGGCAGAAGCATGGTACAAGGGCATGGCAAAGCAAAGCTATTTATTTTGTGGTGACCAGGAAACAGAGCAGAACAGTGCCACAGAGGAAAGGGCCAGGGCCTTAATATAACCAAGGTGATGCCTCCAGGCCTCACCAAGAAATGTGTTTTACTATTGCAATAGACAGTTTTCAAAACAATCAAACTGACCATCTTGCTTAACAGTTACAATGGTGCATGCAGAGGATTCTACAGAGATATATTGGTGGCATCCTGCGTGTTTGACTAGCAATGGTCCAGAGCAAAAAAAAAGAAATTTGCATATAAAACTGGAAAGAGAAGCAAGGTTTTCATCAGCAGAGATGAAGAAACAGAGACAGCAGACAGGCAACCTGGTAGAAGTGTATAGCAGACTGGATGCAGACACTGGGACAGAGGTTAAGGAGCACCAGCACCCAGGCAGTCGCCAAGTGTGCACAGGCGTACTAGCACTCCTCTTTCTTCAGAGTTCCTTATGAAGGGCCAACAATGGACTGTTCCATGAGGGAGGAGTTGCTTGAAATCTGACATCCCCTCCACCAGCTATATCATCCTCCTACCATTCTCCCAGTTCAATTACCCTCTGTCCAATTCTTAACTTATGTACGGGTGAATTTATGAGTTGTTCACTTGCTGAGCCTCTTGAGAGGTATGCAGTCCAAATATTCATAGGAAGTTGACAGGTGACAAATGGAACAGCAAAGCGGGCTTTCTCACCACAGCTCATTTTGACTGTAATCAGCTGGGTGCCCAGTCCAGATGTATAAGGCTTTTCTGCTCAGCTCAAGTTGGACTCTTTTGGGGGCCTATTCTGAAAATCTAATTTGAGAGATGTTTGCCCTTGAACAGAGTCAAGACCTACTGTCTTCCCCTGTAGAGTGGGATCTCTTGCAGAGGTTCCAGAGGAGATCATTTAAGATACACAGGAGGCTGAGCAGCTGGGCAAGTGTGGGACATCAGAGCTCACATGGATAAGGGCACCCAGTGGGGATGAGCTGAATCAGGCCAGCCTGGAGTCCTGGTACTACATCATAGACATCAGTATCTTCTTCCTTAGCGATGTATCTATCTCACCTCCATCCATTTCTCTTTTCTGTCTTCTTCCAACAGAAGATTGGCACCACAAATAACATTGTGAACTTTATTGCAAACCAGAAGAATAAGAATAGCAATCAGGTAGACAGATATTATATAAGGGACATTTATATGGATAGAATAGAATGACAGTGAAGAAGGGACTGTGCTATGCTAAATAATGAATTCCCAGAATGTTCAAGTTCTAGCCCTAGGTTAATTATGAGTAGGTCCTGTGTTGCCAAAGTAAGGACAATGTAATCAAAATAGTTCTTATCATAGGTAATATGAAGACAACCAGATAGCTGAAGATGCTACTGGATTTGAGGAAGAACCCATAAGCCCAGGGTTGCAGCTCTAGAAAAGCAAAATGGCAAAGAGGAGATGGCACTCAAAAAACAAAAATAGAACTGGAAATATGACCCATCTGTCCACTCCAAGGTACATATTCAAAGGAAATTAAGTCAGCATTCGAAAGATATATCTAACAACTCCAGTCACACTAAGCTACCTTATCCTTGACAAAGGTGCCAAACACATTCATTGGAAGAAAGATAGCCTCTTAAATAAATGGTTTTGGAAAAACTGGCTTTCTGCATGCCGAAGATTAAAACTGGGCCCATATCTTTCACCATGTACTAAGCTAAAACCTGAATGGATTAAAGATCTCAATATTAAAACAGAAACATTAAATTTTCTGGAAGATAGAGTAGGTAAAACTCTTGAAGACATTGGTGTAGGCAAAGACTATGAATAAAAGCCAGATTGCACAGGAACTATCACAAAAAATCAACAAATGGATCTTATCCTACTGAAAAGCTTTTGCACAGCAAGAGAAACCACTAACAGAATGAAGAGACAACCCACAATGTGGGAGAAAATGTTTGCCAACTGTCACTCAGATAAAGCATTACTATCGAGAACATATAAAGAACTCAAAAAAATCAGTCCTCCAACATTTAAAGACCCAACCCAAAAATGGGCATCTGAGATGAACACACACTTCTCAGATGAAGAAGTATGAACAGCAAATAAATACATGAGAAAATGTTTGACAGCACTGGTCATTCAAGAGATACAAATTAAAACAACACCTCACCCCAGAAAGAATGGCTAGAATTAAGAAGTCAACCAATGACAAGTGCTGAAGGGGCTGTGGGGAAAAAGGAATCTTTCTCCACTGTTGATGGAAATGCGGGCTGGTGCAACCACTGTGGAAGTCAGTGTGGAGATTCCTCAAAAAGCTAGGATTGGAGGTCCCATTTGCTCCAGCTATTCTCCTTCTGAGTATCTTTCCGAAAGAATTTAAAACATCCTACCACAATGATATATGTGCACCTATGTTTATAGCAGCACAGTTCATAATAGCCAGATCTTGGAAACAACTTAAATGCCCATCAACTGAGGAATGAGCAAAAAAGATGTGGTATTTCTATATAATGGAATACTACTTAGCTATAAAGAATGATAAACTGGATACATTTATACTTAAATGGATGCACCTTGAGAATATACTTATCAGTGAAATAAATAAATCACACATGTGTAAGCATCATATTGTTTCACTTGTGTGATAAACTGAAAGAAAAACTATGTATCTTGTTCATTAAAAAATAGTTAAGATCATTTTTAAAAAAAGAAAAAGCACAATGGCCTCCTTTATCATCCACATAGCCTGTTCAGAAGTACAGTCAATGTCTCCCTTCACTGAAAAAAAACAAAACAAAAAAAAGAATTCTGCTGAGATTTTGATAGATATTGAGGTGAATCTATAGGTAAGTTTAGGGAGAATAAATGTTTTGATATTTGTCCAATTCACATACATAGTCTCTCTCCACTTATTTAGGTTGTATGCGAGTACTTTTGATCAGTTTTTATAGTTTTTAGGATACAGATCATGAATGGATTTTGGTAGACTTATACAGTAATGTTACTTTAAGCTTTTTTGTGATGTTGTAACTTGTGCCTTTGCAATTTTACTTTTGAATTGTTCATTGCTTTTATATAGGCCAACACTAGAGTTCTGTATATGGCTTTGTGACCTTGTACTGTGACCTTGCTAAACCTGCTTGTCTGTTCTATGGGTTTTTATGTAAAGTCTTTGTAAATTAAAAAAAAAAGGTATATCTGCATAACCATGTTTATTGTAACACTATCCCCAATAACCAAGATATGAAATCACGTAGGTGTACAGATTAATGAATAAACAAAATATAGTACGTTCCATATTTCCCTTAAAATAAGACCAGGTCTTCTAGTATTAATTATGTCCGAAACATATAATAGGGCTTAGTTTAGGGGACTTTTTATGTACAATAATCTACATTTATTCATGTACAAAATTCTACACTTATTCAAGTACAGTCACGTCATCTCCTTCTGTAACAACATTGTAACTCTCCAAAAACTGAATTCCAGCCTGAATTTCTTGAGACGCCATTTCACGTGAGAGCATTGCCTCCAATCTCTCATGTCCAGCTGTAAAGTTGTCCTTAAATAAGCACTTCTTGTCCCTGACACCTGCTCATAATGCACTGGCAACATAGCTGTGCGATTTTATCCCATGAATTTTTCACCCAAGTCACGACCTCTTTCAGAATAGACTTCACACGGTTTTTATTAAATCAAGTGTTAATTGAAGACTGAGAAGATAGGAGTGGCAACAGAAATGATGACAGTTAAGAATGATGGTCCACGCAAAAGCAAAAAAAAAAAAAAATACAGGCACCAAAATTCAGAAAATATTTCTTTATTTCACACAAGTGCATTAAGTATGTACACTACAGCACACAGTACATTGAATAATATAGATTCATATTAGACACAGTCAAGTCAGTTCATACTTGTCAAATGTGCACATTATTTGTGCATTGCATTTGTACTCTGATCAGTCATTCAGCAATAAGTCTTGCATTTGTATGTTTACATAGGCATTTGCCTCTCATCCAAAGATACCAGGTTGAGTATTTATAAATACTTAATTGTGATTTATATTATCATGTATTAAAATATTAATGTCAATAATATTTATTTATATTAATTATATATTAATATTATTTTATAATTCAATACATCTGTCATGTGCTGCAATGGAGGTATTATATAGGTCAATCTGTGTGATGATATTCAATGAGGCTTATTTGGGGGTAAGATTCATACTATGAGCATCCTGAGAAAAATCATGCTAAGGCTTATATTCAGATTAGGTTTTATTTTCAGGGAAAATACAGTATACATAATGAAGTATTGTTCAACCATAAAGAAAGAATAAAATCCTGTGATTTGCAAGAACATGTACAAAGATGGAGGACATCAGGTTATGAGAAATAAGCTGATATGCAAATATCTTACTGTGTGTTTTATTTTATATGTAAAAACTAAAAAACATGACAATTTTGGATGTGGAATATGAAGTATTAGGGCCCAGGAAAGGAGCTGTGAGGAAGGGGGAGACCATAGATAAATGGAAGGTGGATGTGATCAGTGCATAACATATGTATGTATGAAATTATCATGGTGAATCCCATTAAATCCTATAATTTTTTAAAAAAATAAATTGGCAAATATTTAAATTCTTCCTAAACTAGGTGACAGTCAGAAAGAAACCACGCTAAGTTAATTAATGGCTCCCTACAGTATCCAAATTCTAGCCCCTAGAAAAATGATGAACACATCTTGTATCATTACAGTGGGCACAGTGTAATCACAAAGGTTCTTACAATAGAAATGTCATATGATGACTGAGTCAGAGATATCTGAAGGCGAAAGTAGCAATAATGGGTAAAGCAATAATGGATATATTGCATATTGAAAACATCAATGTCATGAAATTATTTCTGACATTTCATACACCCTAAGAATTGGTTCTAATGGAAAAGGGTAACTTGTTACAGAATGTCAAAAAATATGATTATTGTATTGTGTTAAAACACAACATAATATAAATTTATCATCTTGTTTTTAAATATACAATATGGTAACAGTAAGTACATTTGAATTGTTAACCGAGTAGCATAAGCATGCATCCCAAGAAAGTTCTCATCAGCTGGGCATGGTAGTGTACGCCTTTAATCCCAGCACTCAGGAGGCTGAGGTAGGACCAGCATTGTGATTTTAAGGCCAGCTTGGGTACAACATGAGTGCAAGGCTGGTCTGAACTACGTAGTGTGACCCTATCTCAAAAAACTGGGGCCAGGAGTTTGGCTCAGTGGCTTAAGCACCTGCCTGACAGGCATGAGGCTGTGAGTCTCCCTGGTGCTGAAAAAAAAAAAAAAAAAAAAAAAAGAAAAAGAAAAAAAAGAAAGTTCTCATCATCCTAAATGAAACTCTTTACCAGAGTCTAAGGCTCAGTCACTGTCCACCCCTTTCCCCGAGTCCCTGATAACTGCCTTCCTACTTTCTTTCTGGAACACATTATTTTTGTAAGTAAACTAAAAGGAAAAGGAGGCTCCAGCTGCGCAGCAAGTAAGTAGCATGGCCCCACCAATAGAGATGATCTTGAACCTGTGACAGGGTTAGATCTCAATAAACCCATCAGAAGATGACACAATAATGAGGGAACTGAACCTAACATACTCTCCCATCAGACACACCAGCTTAGCAACAAGGCACACTGTAGAGTATTGGTTCCTGACCCTCCTGATGATGTAGCTAATGGGGAGTTGTGGTTCAATGGTCGCAGACCAAGATCACAAGACTTTTGAACTGTGTGTCACCAACTTAGGAAAAGATAAAAATTCAGATTTGAAGTATAGTTTATACTGAAATCGTATCTTTCACACCTAATAAAGTTGAAAAACCGTAGCCATTTATTATAAGTCAAAAAAATCCATGATTTTTTTGTGTCCCAGTGAAACCCATTCCAGAATTCTAATCACCTTTAAAACAAGGTAGTTGGTGCTAATTTATTATAGCAGCAACAAGAAGGTCACCCAGACATAGACAAAGAACAGAACAGGAGTTTCCAGGCAGAGGGGTAGGCAGAGGACTAGGCAGGCTAAAGAATGGTCAGGGGAGGTAGGTGGACATTCAGATGCACAGACAAGAAAGGGACAGTTTGAAAGACAAGCAGGAAGGAAGTCTGCAAAAAGAAGTAAGAGAGAAGGGCAGATGGCCAGGTGACCAGAAGGCAGGCTCTAATGGGGGAAGAAAGGTAGATGAACAGGGAGAAAGCAAGATGTGGGTAGGAGACAGGAGCTGGAGACTGGAACATAGGATGGAAGACAGCAGGCTTGTAGAGCTGCCATTGTCTCCACCAAAGTTAGGGGAGCTTCCTGAGGTGCTAATGAATGCCATGCTTGGACTTCTACTGGAATGGGATCCCTGGTGGGATCTGACAGCAGATCATGGTGAAGATGTATCAGGACCATGGTCATTTTCTGTTCATTTATGGCAAAAGTTTTCCCAAGACAGTTCCTGGATGAAAAAGTGACAGTGAAAGGAAAAATGGCCCTGTGATCCATTCTGGACTGAATAGGCATTACCCTTAAGCCCCAGCCCAGAGCTGGGCATTCAGGTTCCTCCGTTGTGGGACCAACTCAGCCCCTTTGCTTACGGCTCACTCAAACCTCTACTCTAGGCTGCAGATCACACTCTCCTGACCCTTTGAAAGGCCACCCGCTTCTCCAGGGCTGGTCTTAACTCTACTTGGGAACACTCAGGCATTTTATCTCTTTAAAGGCAGCACCTGTGCTCTGAGTGGCAGAATCCACTCATACCAACAATTTAGAGTTAGTCACTGGATTGTTTACTGCCCCCCTAACATATGCTAGTTCCCTGTGTGGTGTGCATTTGTCACAGCTACCTGGGGAGGGGTGGGCACACTCTAAGGGATCACTATCTAAAGGAACAAACAGGGATCCAGGTGCTCGGAGAGAAAAGACAAGACTAGTGGGAAAGGGGCATTAGAGCAGCATTAGGGAGGCTTTGCGGACAGAGGCAGGCTAGGGAACCTGGAAAGTCACCTTCTCTCCTCACTGCTGGCTCTTCTGCTTTCCACTCAGGGGTGAATCCCTTGCTCTTTCTCAACTCTTCAGTGCACTAGCATTGCAGCTTCTAATTCTACTCCAGAAATGTCCCTACTTGCCATCTTCAGTGCCCTCACCTGGACTTCTCTGATTTCCTTGCTTTTCCTTTCTTCACTGACCTTCTAATGCCCTCCATTAGGCAATACAGTGTCCAAGTACCTCAGCTCTATCTACCCACACTTGCCCATCCCATCCTACATCTTGGTTCCTGTTTTGAAGTCTCTGAGTATGTCCTCCTCCACCTCTGCCTGTGCATCCTGAAGCCCCAGGGAAATGACTTCCTGGCCCTCACCTCGCTGCCACTCACCAGGGACACCTTCAGCACTTGACTCAAGGACCCAGCACAGTCCGAGGTCTGGGACAGTGCCAGGAACATGGAACATTCCACAAACTATTCATAAGTGAGTGAGAGATTAAAGAGATGAAGGAAGGAACAAGATCTGTCCTGCAAATAGTTGCGTGATTCTCAACACCATCTATCTGTTCTTGTCACTGAACCAGGGTCCCGAATCTCTGTGTTCCAATTTCTCAGTACAGAGAAACATATCATTAAATATATCTGAATTAAATTAATTAAAATTTAAAACCAAATCAAATGCAGCAGAATAAATAGAGGCAAAATAACCTGGCCAAGCAATTGAGCTACCTCATCTTCAGTTGCCTTTTAATGGCAACATCATGACCTGGAGCTATTGTCTAAGAGGAATGACCCAATCTGGGAAGAAACTTTACCCTAGAAAGTTGGTTCATATAAAAACAATATGTTTAATCACTGTTTTGTGAAGGTTAACTCAGCGTTATAGAATTTACAGAATTATTACAGAAAAGTTTGCTTTCTGCTAATTATTTCTGAGCTTTTCGGCAGTGCCTATTCTATAAATCTTGCAGTCCTGGTGAATTCTCATAGCAATCCTTTTGGAGCATACTTGTCTACCTCTGCAGTTATTTTAATTGTGTCTTATAATATCTATACCAGTGCCTGCAATGCAGTGTAATAAAATAGTGAATTTTCTCTTAGAAGCATTTTAGGATCCTTATTCTTATTTTTGCCAGAGTCTGACTAGGTGGGCCATGCCTATGGTATAGAGTTCACTCTTCATACATAATTTTGTCAGCTGAGAAGACAGACACATACTGTGAATATTGATAAGCAGAGAAATTTAGATGAGTCAGAAGCTAAAAAATGTGTGAGATACCGATGTCCAATACTGTACAGTGAGTTGCCAAGATTCACATGCATGGCTTCAACAATGGGCATAGTAAGGCTTCTGGAATCCTAAATATATGGAAAGAGTTCAATGATTCATCATAATGCCTGAATGGTGAATTCAGTGGAAATGACGCTGGGTTGCTGAGAATATAGGAAAAGAGAGAAATCAAACCAAATCTGAAGGTTGGTTTACATAAGAAAAATCTAATTATAAAAATTCTTGCTCCAAAAGTAAAGAAAACAACAAAATACACCAAAGTATATAACAATTCGGACAGGGAATTTTGATTAGCCATTAGAAAGGTCACTGGGTAATGTCCTAACTGTATACCTGAAATGCCATCTTTCTTTTGTGCACGCAGACATATTCGTGTAGGTTCCCCTTCCTAAGCTCCAACACCAAGGGCATGCCTTAAAATGTCACATAGGAACAGAGAGGATCATAAACTTGAGGATGTTCCAGGGACACTCGTTTTCCCCACTCCATCACTAAGCAAGATGCCTTACTTTGGTCCTACCGAAAAGAGCAGGAATGAGTGGCTGTGACGGGCAGAGTCCGGGGCAAACCGAGAAGCATCAAACACCAGAAGGGAGAGTGGTAGGTCAGGATAGGTGCTCTCCTCGCTTCCAATAGATGAGGGGACAGGATGCCCAGTGTGGGGAGCAGGAGAAGGTGTTGTCCCCAAGAGAACACCCTCTTCCCTCTTCCTTGTGGTAAAGGCAATAAATGGGAAGTGTGACTAGGATTCCTATAGTCAAGATAGGAGACAATGAGAGACATTTTATCAGTGAGGCAGAGCCCTCCTCCCTCAGCCTGCAAGGAACATGCACACAGAAAATGCTTGTTTCCATAAACCATCACTCTGAGCATGATAATCCCCTTCCAGGGAGATGATATAAATTTTTTAAGATATCTGAGTGCATAAAAAAGAACAGAAAATCATCAACTCAGGAATGAAAACCAAGAAAGTACCAGTGGCCTACTGTTTGAAATGATTACAGAGACAACTCATGATCATCAAATAACTTCCAACAGCCTTAGGAAAATATTCATTAACTTACCCAGTAATCACAAGCACCCTGCAAAGGTATGGTATTTATCCTCATTTTTCAAATAATGTCTTCTCAGAAAAATTGATTAGCTTAACATCCCACAGTTAGAGAGTTTCAGGGTTGAAGAACAGATGTAATACATATGCATTGAGTGGCAGCATTCTACCCTAGTGCAGGTCTCAAACATGGTCATCAGCTGCTTTCTTCCACCAACGTTTTGGGGTCTTGAGACATTGGACTACATCTGACCCATGACATGAGATTTTTCTGATTTGTCTTGTTTAGCTTGACTATGTGAGAAAGGATCACTTCTCCCTTTTCTTCTGATTTTCACTCTACCCTCCACATCTCAAAGAATAAAATTATAGGGCAAAAGCCTTCTGGCCATGTGCATAGACTAGCACTAAAGATCTTTTGCTCAATCCAAGCCCTGAGTCAAGCGTATCATACATCTCGTACTAACTTCAGTGTAAGTCTCCAATTCACTGATGGGGAATAGGAAATTCAGAGAAGGTCAGAACTGCTGAAGCACATGTGAAATCATGGGTCTCCCTTTCCCTGCTGAGTGCGTAAGTGAGTGAGCTGAGAAGGTTGTACATTTTGGTAAGGAGCATCCATCAGGGAAGATGTCAGGTTCACTGAGTGTTCGACTTACACATGATACTGGTGGATAGTGCCTCAGGGCTGCCTTGATGCACATGGCATCTGGTTCAGATGGTGCCTGAAATTAAGTTCATCCTGAAGTGCACACAGAGCCAGAGCAAACCAAGTCCTTCCCTTTACTAGAGATGCCAGGCTCTTCCACGTCCTGAGGTCTCACCAGGTGATAGAAGATCCATCACCCAGGAGTCTCTGGACCTGCACTGCTGTTGATGCCTGGGGTGCACAGCCAGAGCATAAAGAATCCAGGAGATGCTGCTGGCTGAGGTGTCATGGCCATGAAACCTTAAGGTGTTCACATGAGCCTGTGTGTCCTTGTCAGACAAACTTCCCATTTTCCATCTTAGGGAAAAAATGGGTAAGTGAACAGGATTTGTCCCTCACTCTGTGCTTAGAGCAAAGCCTCAGGCCTCTTCCACACACACTCACCTTGGCAAACAGAAGGAGATCCAGGAATTGCAAGTGCCTCTTTCTCCTAACCTTCTCTATCTCTCCATTCTGCCGCTGAGCCTTCCTCTGCTTGATCACTTGGTCTGGCCCAGGATGGCCATTACCAGAGAGTCAAGAAAATGAGCAACCTGCAGTGGATGTGCCATGGTGTATGTCCCCTGTTCCAATCTAAAAGCCTTGCAGAGCTCAGCACGAGTATGACGCGTGGGTTAGAAGTGGGAGTCCAGCATGATCTGATGCAAGTCAGGTCTCCGCAGAGTCCCCCAAGACCTCCTTCAATGTGAGACCACAAATTCCCTGCCCACTGCCTGGCACCCTCACATGTCAGCTCCCTTGCACTAAGGAAGTCCCAGCATGAGTGTGTCTCAGGTCCTGCAGGGGAACTAAGGTCCTGGTTCTGCCTGATGGGTACTGACCAGTTCATTTAAGCTAAAGTGGGTAAAAGAAGGGAGGCCAAAGGAAAAGATAGAATCTGTGTACTCATGAGTGATGTGTTAGACACGGTGGGCCCAGTGGCCTCAGAGATCAACCTGTAGCTGATGTCATTATGATGCAAGACATTGCTTAAGTGGGAACAAAGCAGGTCCTTCACATCCTGAATGGCCTTGATGTGTGACTGGAAATTCCTGAGAGAGAGGATAAAAAAAATGCTGGAGATGATTAGGTCTGACCTGGCGGCAGAGTGGACTCTGAGAGAAGAGTCACTGAAACAATGGGACAGATGACATTTCTCTCTCACAGCCCTTGTGACTCTCAGGCCTTTAGAAGGTAGCGTGAGCAGCCAGACTTCCATCTGTGCGAGGCACAATGGTGTGTGGATGGGGCAAGTTTGGGCCTAGTCTGAAATGAGAGCTGGGCCTGGGGCTGGGGTAAGGAACTCGCTCTGTATGAAGGAGGGCATCCAAGCTGCCCACCTACTTCTGAGTCCACTACCACTGTAAGAACAGGAAACTTGCCAGGATTGCAGACCTATTTGACTGGATGCTGTCCTGGTGGCTGAAGGCACCAGGTGTCCAGAGACATCAAGGAGACGTGTTGAGAAGTCTCCAGAGGGGAGTCCTCAGTACCGAGCTGCTCCCATTTGAGCCGTGGTGGGAGTGAACATTGTCCTCCTTAATTCCCCCTGTGCTAGTTAGACCAAACTCCTTCTCTGAAACTCCAGATACCCAGTTAAGAGACCCTTACTTGGGAAGGTAAATGCTTTTCAGCAAGCTAAGATTGTGAAAAAAATCACTTGCAAACTGTATCTGCTATGAAAAAAACTTTTATTAAAAATTAAACTTGCATTCTCATAAACTCATAAATAAGTTTTAAATATTTGGAATCAGTTATGACATTTTGGTTGATGAGAGTTTCATTTTATTTCCTTTTGTTTTGTTTATCTTTGTTTTTTGTTTTGTTTCTGTTTGGTTTTGAGACAGGATCTCACTACGTAGTTAAGGATCGTCTAGAATTTACCATGTAGCTAGCCAAGGCTGGCCTCGAACTTGCAACAATCTTCCTGCCTCAGCCTCCCAAGTGTAGAGATTATAGGCATGTTCCACCATTCCCAACCTTCCTTTTCTTTTAATTTTAAGGCAAAAATTACAATGTTACCATTCAGCTTCCTGAGAGCAGATCTGGATGTGAAGAAGGGTTAAAAGCCTAAATTTGCAAACAAGGTGTAAAGTAAAAGAAGTAGGTCTGCATGACCACTCATAAAAAGGGATATTAGTGCCTATTTGTTCATCCAAAGTTTGTCAGGTTACAAATCAGAGTTGTGACTGGAGGTGATGGTATGGCAGGTTTTGCCATGTGCATGAATCTGGTAGCCACATCACTCCATAGGTCACTCAAGTTCATGCAGAAGCCCTGGGCTTCATGTCAGGACCTGACTGACTGACATCCTGGGGGGTCCAACCTGCCATTGTGGCTCTTTCAGCAGACCAATCAGAGACAGGTTGTGTTACAATCTCATCAAACTGGCCACTTCTCCTCCACCCTGCTGATGACCTGGAAGAGGAAAGTGGGACCTGTATCTACCAAGAAGCTCTCTGCACTGGACATTGAGCAAAATATGTCTCAATCCCCATGCCAGGGTCTTTTCTGTGCTATATGTCCTTTTGAGAAACCTAGTTTTACTATAATGACCTAAAAATGCTATTCCATGTGACTGTTTCTGATGTCTTTCTGTATTAGAGAGCAGAATCTGAGTGTGTGTTGTCAGTGGGTGTGTGGAAAGAGAGGTACACAGACTTACTAGCATCACTCCAGCCATGATTTCCACATTAGACTTTAGAGTATCATGGTGGAAGGCTGGGGTCCACATCTGCTGGTGCTGGAACCATGTCTGCCCATTCATTAGAAGTAAAGTGTGCACTGGATCAAATATGGGCCTCTGTGAGTGTCTGTAAAGAACTGGATTAGAGGAACAATTCAAAAAGGATAAAGAGAGGTTTGGGGTGGGGGCGGCAGCAGGAGAGTCATGAGCAAAGCCAGCAAAGGTTGCATTTTTAAGAATGTGAATTTCTCAGTTGGGCTGATATATCTGATGTGAACAGTTGAAAGAGATTTGGGGGCAGGTCATGGAGGGACATAAATAAATGTGTAACCAGAAATATTTTCAGAGAACAGAGAAGGGAAGCAGTAGGTGCTGAGCCTCAGAAAGGGTTCACACCCCAAAGTGGAAAAGGTGAGGATCTGATTTGAAAAGAAGTGAAGTTGGTTTATGAATGGGCCATCACAGTAGTAGCCTCTCAACTCTTGCTCTCTGTGAGCCAGTAATACACCAGTGGGCAAATATAAGTGCACAGTCACCAACAGCATAGTTTAGAGGTACATACCAAGCCAAGGATTCAGAACTCTGTAGAAATCTTAAGCTTTGAGATCTGAAAATTAAGAGAGAGTTTTAGTTGGAAACAGGACAAAGAAGGCAACCAAGGAAACTGGTTAAGGACATGAGTTCTGATGGTGGTCAATTGACAGTTTGTCTGATGTCATCTCCCACTGCCTTCCATCCCCTCTTTCTTTGAGCTGACAGTCAGCTGGCCTCAGAAAGGCAGGATCCATTTACCAGTGGCTGAACTTTCCCAGAATAAGATGAAGAGTTGGCAAGAAAATAAGTAATAGATGTCTTCAATACCAAAGACTGGGATAGAGCCTCTTGCTGTGTCTACAATGGGAGATGGTTTAGTTGTACTATTCCCTTTTCAAACCAAAATCATTGTGCATATGAAGCTTCTTTTTTGAATATTAGGATATACATATCTATATCTATATCTATATCTATATACACATATATATACTGATATATATGGATATATATAAATATATATGTATATACTAATGTCATTTGAGACATATATATATATATATATATATATATATATCAGATGATCTCTATTGGTTTAAAAAGGCAAGTTAATTCTTACATAACTCTTTTAAATTTCTAGTTCTAGTAAGAATTGTTGGCTGTGTCCTGGGTTATGCCACAGAGGATAGTTGGTGGAGGTTTTTGGCACTGGTGACTGAACTGCCATTTTTTTCTGGAATATCATATACCCAGGTCATGGATATACCCAGAAAAAAGATTTGCTTCCCCTGGAATGGGGTTTTTCTTTATGTAGTCAGGGTCATAGATAATAATACTCACTTTGAAACCCCTGAGCCACTCTGGGCAAGCATTTGGGAACTTTTCTTCCCATTTCTGAACCTGCTCACACATCTCATCCTTCTTGATCTGCTACCAAAGAAAAATCATGAAAATCAAATCATCTTCTGTTTCTGGACTTTGGCCTGGACCAAAGGACAGAACACCACAAAGATATATAGTTTTGGATGTTTCAGCAAAAGTTAGGAATGGAGCTGGTTTGATGATCTGTCTTAGTGATCATGCAAGCCTTTGATGTCTCACAGGAATTTCTCCACTCTGAGGATAGGAGTCGATGGAGATTCCATAGCCACTGTGGGAAGAAGTTGTGTCCCTTAATAGAGTCATGGGCATCAGACCCTCAGCTCTCCTTCTGAGCTCCATATTCTCCTCCTCTTAAGTCCATTCAGTGCACAATCCCTTGTTGAGGCCCCTCTCCCTGATGCACCTTACCTTGCTATATGGTTCCCTGTCCATGGACTGGCAGTATAGGAATTCAACCCTATTTTCTCCCAGCTCTTAGACTACTCCTTTCTCTCCTTCCAACATCACTCCACACTGCTGTGCCATGTCTGCATTAGGCATTGGAGTACAAGGAGGGGAGAAGGGGACAGTTTGCTTGGCTCAAAGGAGCTCTTGGTACAGAGTGTGTGAAAGGAGAGCTCAGAGGTGAACAAACTGTTTAATGAGGAAACTCAATTACCAGAACCCATCCCCAACATTACATCATGCGGCCTTCCCTCTCAAATGTACCCATGAACTTCGGAGTTCCCACCCCTAAATTACTCATTTTCAAAATTCCTCAATCTTTTGTTACCTAGCCAATCAGTCTCACCCGCCCTGGCAGAGTAAACTCTTGTCCTATGATCTGAAAAACCTTGAGATTCACATCTATTGTCATGAGTCACATAATACACATGATCAGGGATTTTTTTCACACTTCTGTCTGTGTTCCCAGGCAAGCTGCAGGCCAGGGAAAGATGATGGCATTGAACGACAGAGACGTTGAGGTATCTAGAATTCTGGTGCTTTAAGAATAGCTAAGACAACTAGTGGTGCTCAGCCTGCAGAGGAGACTCAGTAAGAACCAACCAAAGCCCTCCAAGTACAGGCCACTAGGACAGATGACAGATCTGCATAGGGAAAGGGTGAATGACAGAACTGAGCAACAGCAGTACAGGCTTCTTGTGAGGGAGTGAGCTCACTGTCACTGGGATAAGTCTAGCCTGAGACATAAGATGAGTGTTCAGAAGCCATGGTCTTCTTACCGAATCAGCTTTGTCCTGTGGATTGCTGACCATGCTCTGAAAACCCCAGCTTTCCTAGTCTCCAGGTTCCCTTCACACTCCTTCCTACCTCCTAGTAGTACCTGACGAACCAGTGCGAGGGTGGACACTGAAACTGCTAGAATGCTTTGAGCAGCCATTTTCTGTGCAGGTAGAGTTGGCTTGCCTTGAATAGCAGCAGAAGCAGGCCAAGCAGGAAATCCACTTGAAGGAAAATAGAAACAGTACCCAGTAGTCTGCTGGGGCTCATTGCAGGAACACTCATGGCCTAGAGGCTTCTGGATCACTGACTATCTTTACTGTCACTGAACATATCCCCAGCTCCCCTACTTTAGACCTAGGATGATTGCTGCCCCTATGAGAGGGTATAAGTGAGGGCAGAGATTGACCATTAAGTCTAGAGTTGATTAACCTGAATGAGTCACTTTGGGAAAACATGGCAGCAAAACAATTAACAAACAGCATGAATGCCTATGCCTACACTTACTTTCTGTTTTCTGTATTGCCCACAAATATTTAATGAACATTTACTATATCCAAAGCAGGACGCTAACCTCTGGGATATAGCTACAAGAAAAACAGACATGAACCCCAACTTCAAGGGACTCACAGTTTCTGAGAAAAAGATAAAATGGAAACAAAGCTTTGTAAACAAGGAAGGGAAGAGGAGTTGAAGGGAGGACTTGAGATATATCATGTACAATTCCTATGATGAATGTGATCATTATATATATCTAAATTGTATCAATAAACTTAATTTTTTTTAAAAAAAGCATACACATGCCTTTGGCGGGTGGACCAACCAGAACCCCAAGAGTCAGGACAACCAAGTCCAGGTGCATGGATGCACAAACACCAACTGACACACAGAGACCAAGCATAGCCAGGCCCCAGACACGTGGGCACACACATGCCTTTGGAGGGCAGAGTAATCAGTGAGACCAGCAATGTGGAAGCATCCTCAGCAGCAGAGAGGATCCAGCAGTTGGGCTCTGGAGAATCCCACCAACAGAAGACCAGTTTCAGCTCCTACATCCAAAGGCCAAGATCAGTTCTATACCCAGCACATTTCTGGGATCTAACATTTGCTACTTTTATTCTCCCTTGTTTGTTTGATTGGCCATCTCTTTCCTGTCTAGTTGGATGTCATCTTGTTTTGTTTTGTATTTTGTGATTATTTTTGTTGGGGCCTTTTTATTTTTTCCTCTCTGCTCTCTTTCTCTAGTCTCCTTTTTTCTTTCATTATTTTTTTCCTCTTCTCTTTTTCATTCACCTTACCTTTCTTCCTTCTTTTTTCACTGTTTAGTTTTCTTACCTTTTTTCTATTAATCCCTTTTCTCTCTTCCCTCAACTACTTCTTGAATTTAAACTTTCAAGCAAGTAAACATTGTCTCTTCCCTTTCTGACTACTCATTTGCATTTTATTTCGTTCTTACTCTCCTATGTCCTCCAGTTTCCTGAAACTCAGGTGATCATCCTTTGACCTCTAGCCTTGACTCTACTATATTTGACCTCAGTAATCACTTATTCTGTCCTCTACCCATCTTAGTCCCTCCATTTCCCATACATGGTGAAATCACTCCACTTAGGGGAAAATCACTGAATACAAGTACATGTTATATGTTATACGTTACATGTTTGAGTTTGCTTCTGTGATAGGAGGTAACGGATAATGGTTACCATAGTTTGTCAGCAGTCAAACTGTACTTGAAACTATTGTTATTACTAACTATATTAATTTAGCCAGGATGTCATACATACTGCAATCAGTTTTTCTCCCCTGTATGATAACACTTTGATTATATAGGGTCATAACTGTCACCACAGCCTAGTACCAAAGGATTGGGTGCTGAGCCAAATATTAACTTTGCATCCTGTAAAAGTTGGGAAGGTAGATTCTTGGGATAGCTATAAAGAACCATCTACATCTGGAGGACATCCCTGAAGAACAGACACCTATGGAAGCCTCAACACTAGTGTTAAATCTATCTATCATAAAAAATCAGCAAGCATCAACATAGAAAACAAAATAAAATAAAAAAGAGAAAATAGAAAATGACAAGATACAGAAGCAAAATGCAAACCCAGACACCCATCCCATCTAGGACAAGCTCAGAACTCAATGAGATAGATGAAACTAGAAATCAAACCCTAGAGCTTTCTGAAATGATAGCAACAGAAGTGAAAAAGTAAGTGGAAAAGGCTACAAAGAAAATAATCTCTCAAAAAGAAATGATGCTTAAAATCAAACATATTAGAGAAGAAACAGATAAAAGAATAGATGAGCTTAGGAAAATGTTGGAAACAAAAATGTCCAACATAGGAAAGAAAGGGAATCTATGAAACAGATCCAAACAGAAATCCAAGAGATTAAAACCTTCACTGAAAGTATATCCAATTGATTGAATGAAGAAGAGGACAGAATTTCAGACCTTGAAAACAGAATTGCAGCTAGTGATCATGAAAATAAAGATATCTTTAAAATGCCAAGCGACCATGAAAAATCAGTCCAACAGCTACAAGATAAAGCAAAGAAGAATAACAAAAGATTGATTGGGATCAATGAGAAAGCTGAAGACATAAAAATGTCTTCAAAGAAATAATGGCAGGAAACCGCACAAGTATGGGTAAAGAATTTGACATACAAATAAAAGAAGCATATAGAACTCCAAAGAGACATGGCCAAAGTAAAACTACACCAAGACATATAATATCAAGATTCCAGAAATTTGACACAAGAACAGAATATTAAAAGCTGTTAGAGAAAAAAAAAGATCACTGATAAAGGAAAGCCTATCAGAATCATGGCAGAGTTCTCAACACAAACCCTCAAATCAAGAAAAGCATGGAGTGAAATATTTCAAGACCTGAAAGAAAACAACTTCCAACCTAGACTGATGTACCATGCAAAATTATCTTTCAAAATTAATGGAGAAATGATGTATTTCCATGACAAAAAACAACAGAAGAAACTCATGAACACCAAACCAATCCTACAAAGAATACTGAAAGATATTCTAGACAGAGAATAAAAATGACCAAAATTCCTAGAACAACAGCAAAAAGATACCACCAGGAAGAGCAAGCAATTAAACAGAGGGGAAAAGCAGGGAACCATCAGCAAGAAAATATCATGACAAAGATAAGCCAATACATATCAGTTATAACCATCAATGTAAATGGCCTCGACTCACCAATCAAAAGAAACAGACTAGTAGAATGGATCAAGAAATAAATATAACAACATGCTATGTATAAGAAACACATTTAACTCAAAAAGAAATTCATAGAAAGCCAAAGAATGGAAAGCCATCTTCCATGCAACAGAAACTCATAAATAATCATGTGTAATCACTCATTTGCAAATAATATGAACTTCACACCAAAAACGATCAAAAGAAATAAAGAAGGTCACCACATTCTTCATAGGGGAAAACTTCAAGAGGAAAAGATAACAGTCATAAATATGTATGCACCAAATACAGGAGCACCCAACTATATAAGGCAAATATCAATAGACATGAAAAATCAATAGCAATAAAAAAGCAATACCACAATTGTAACAGGAGACCTTAATACTTCATTGTCATGAAGAGATAGATGAACTAAACCAAAAATAATAGCAAAGAAACATCAGAACCAAGACAAACCTGAGCACAAGTGGACATAGTAGTTGTTCTCAGAGTGTTCCACCCAATATCATCAGAATACACATTCTTCTCAGCTGTATATGGGATGCTCTCTAAAATAGACCATATACTATCCTACTGTCTTGGTTACTTTTCTCTTGTTACTCAGACAAAACACCTGACATCCAAAATGAAGGAAAGAAAAGTTTATTTAGCTTATAGTTTTTGGATGTTTCAGTCCATAATCAGCTGGCTCCAAGGCAGGGTGGCATGCACAGGGGCATCACTCATGGAGGCAGCAGTTACCAAAGGTAACAAGAGCAAAAAGGGAGGAGCACACCTCTTTCCCTCCCTTAAATTTTATGCAGGCTACCTGCCCCACGGTGGGTGCAACACTCACCGCCACACCCAGCACTGGACAATGAAAACACACAGTGCTAGATTCAGCCAACTTGGAAAGGCTTACCCTCTCGTGACTGCATGAGAGTTTGGGGGGACATCCAGACACAAAATATAACACACATAGAGTCAGGTGTGGTGGCACGTACCTGCAATCCCAGCACTCGGGAGACTGAGGCAGGAGGATTGTCGTGAGTTTGAGACAAGCCTGGGTTACAAAGCAAGTTCAGAGCCAGTCTGAACTGCATAGTGAGATCCTGTCTCAAACAAATGGGGCTGGGGATTTAGCTCAGTGGCCTAAGTACCTGCCTGGTAGGTACAAGGTTGTGAGTTCAATCACCAGTACAAAAAAAAAAAATTACACATAGAACATGCTTAAGTAAATGTAAAGGAACAGAAATTATCCCGGGCATATTATCTGACCATAGTGAAATGAAATTGAAAATTAATGTCAAAAGAAACTGCAAAAACTCCATAAACATGTGGAAATTAAATCACACCCTCCTAAATAACTAATGGGTCACAGATGAAATTAAGGAAGAAATTAAAGAATATCTACAACTAAGCAAGAATGCAGATACATTCCAGAACCTGTGGGACACAATGAAAAGTATTCCTAAAAGGAAAATTTATAGAGGTGAATTCTCACATCAGGAAAACAAAAAGAGCACAAATAATAAACCTAATATTACACCTTCTAAAAAAAGAAGAGCAAGACAAACCCAAAGCCCATATGAGGGAGGAAATTATAAAGATCAGAGAAGAAATTAATGCAATGAAGACTAAGAAAACAATACATGTCTAATAAAGTCAAAATGGATCAAAGATCTGAATATTAAAACAGAGACACTAAACTTACTAGAAGATAAAGTAGGTAAAAATTTTGATGACATAGGAGTAGGCAGAGAGTTCATGAACAAAAATCAAATTGCACGGGAACAAAAATCAAATTGCATGGGAAACACTTCCCAGAATCAACAACTGGGATCTCATCTCTGTTGGAAATCTCCAACAGAGTGAAAAGAAAACCCACGAACTGGGAAAATATCTTAGCCAATTGTCCATCAGACAAAGGACTTCTATCTAAAACATATAAAGAATTAAAAGAAATTAAAAGAATTAGAAGAATTAAAAGAAAAGGCCCCTAAAATTCAGGGACCCAATCCAAAAATGGGCATCTGAGATGAATACACACTTCTGAGAAAGAAATACAAATGGCAAATAAATATATGAAAAAATGTTCAACATCAATAGTCATTCAGGAAATGCAAATTAAAACAACACTGAGATTCCATCTCACTCCAGAAAGAATGGCCAAGGTTAAAAAATCAACCAACAACAAATGCTGGAGCGGATGTGGGGAAAAAGGAACTCTTCTCCACTGTTGGTGGGAGTGTAGACTGGTGCAACCACTGTGGAAATCAGTGTGGAGATTCCTCAAGAAGCTAGGATTAGAGATCCCATTCAACCCAGCTATGCCAATTCTGGGCATTTTCCCAGAAGAATTGAAAACGTTTGTGCACCCATGTTTATAGCAGCCCAATCTGTAATAGCCAGATCTTGGAAACAACCCAAGCACCCATCAATCAAAGAATGGATAAAAAAGATGTGGTATTTTTATACAAGGGAGTACTACTCAGCTATCAAGAAAGATTGCATTGAGACTTTTATAAGTAAATGGACACGACTTGAGACCATATTCATAAGTGAGATAAATCAAACCCACATGTGTAAATACCGTATTGTCTCCCTAGTGTAAGAAACTGAAAAAGTATATATGATCCAAAATCTACAATAAATACTATGTAAGGGTAAGAAACAGCTGGAAGAGCAAAAGTAATTGGGAAGGTAAAAGGGGGAAAGAGGGAAGGAAAAAGGAAAAGATACAAATCTGTATATATGTATATGTAAATAACTAAAACAAACTGCTGAATGTATTAATTATTGAGAAAGAATGGTTAATACCCATATGATTAGATCAATTTTACATGTCTCTATCTGTTAATGTAAACAACCATTTTGAAGATAACGATACACAATATTGCAACCATTGTCAAGTTTCTATTGTAAACCTATAATGTTACTGTTGTGCATTTGCTCTAGTCGTTTGTCTCTTTTGCTTTTTGTCTTTCTTATGTGTCTTTTTTTCTCTTAAATAAAAAAAAGAAAACAATACAAAGAATTAATGAATTAAAGAGTTGGTTCTTTGAAAGAATTGATAAAGTTGATAAACCCTTCACCAATTTTATCAAAAGAAGTAAAGAAAAGACTCAGATTCATTCACTGAGGAATGAACAGTGTCAAATCACTAGAAAACATGTGAACATTCAAAAACTCATCAATACATACTTCCAAAATCTTTACTCTCATAGGGTGAAAAACACAGAAGAAATAGACTGATTCCTGGATATGTATGAATTCTCAAAGCTGAATCAAGAGACATAAAAATTCTGAGTAATGCTCACTTCAGCAGCACATGTACTAAAATTGGAATGATACAAAGATTAGCATGGTCCCTGCACAAGGATGACACACAAATTTGTGAAGCGTTCTATATTTTTGTCTGAAAAGGGAAAGTGATAGCCATTGTTAATTTCCTGTTATCTTGTTTTGAATCCATGTAAAGTTTTCATTGTTCTGTTTTGTTTGGTTTTATTCTGGTTTTTTTTTTTATTGTATTGGATCGTATGGGCAGCTATTTCGAAGATAACAAAATATATTATGGTAGCCACTGCTAATTTCTTACTATCTAGATTCAAAGCCCTATATTGCTTTCATTGTTTTGTTTTGATTGATTTTATTCTGTTTTGTTTTGTTTGATTTTATTATATCTGATGGCGTAGGCAGCTACTTTGAAGATAGAAAGAGGCATTATGATAGCCATTGTTGACTTCCTATAGTCTTGTTTTGAAGTCCTGTGTTGCATTCACTGTTTTGTTTTGATTGGCTCTATTCTGTTTTGTTTTGTTTGGTCTTATTCTCTTCAAAATTAAAAAAAAAAAAACTGAGTAACCCAGTATCCGTTAACAAGATTGAAAATGTAATTAAAAACTTACCAACAAAGAAAAGCTCAGGTCCTGATGGATTCACTACTGAATTCTACAAGAAAGTTAGAGAAGATTTAATGCAAATACTCCCTAGAAATGTTAATGAAATTGAAAGGAAAGCAATACTCCCTAACTCATCCTGATGCAAAAACCAGAGAAAGACAAAATCAAAAAGAGAACCACAAGCCAGTCTCCCTTATGAACATAGATGCAAAAATCTTCAGTTAGATATTAGCAAACAGAATGTAGCAAATCATCAACAAGATTATACACCACGACCAAATGGGATTCATCCCAGGAATGCAATGATGGTTCAACATATGCAAATCAATAGATGTAATACACCATATCAACAGAGCCAGAGACAAAAATCACATAATCATCTCAGTAGATGTATAAAATGATTTTGACAAAGTCCAACATTCATTCATGATAAAAAAAAAACCCTACAGAAAATCAGAGTATATTGTCTTTACCTCAATCTGATAAAAGCCGTCTATGACAAACTAATGGCCAACATCATACTGAATGGTCAAAACTGAAAATTTTCACTCTAAAATCAGGAACAAAACAAGGATGTCCACTATCATCACTCTGATTTCAATATAGGTCTGGAAATATTAGCCAGAGCAATTAGATAAGAGAGAGAAATAAACTGAATAAGGATAGGAAAGGAAGAATTTAAATTATCATTATTTGCAGATGATATGATACTTTACATAGAAGACCCCAAAAACTCCATGAAAAGACTTCTAGACTTAAAAAGCAAATTCAGTAGCATAGCTGGATACAAAGTCAACACTCAAAAATCAATAGCATTCCTGTACACAAACAACAAACTCACTGAGAGAGAAACTCATGAAACCATACCATTCACAATGGCATCCAAAACATTGAAATACTTAGGAATCAATCTAACAAAAGAAGTAAAAGATTTAAACAATGAAAATTACAGTACTATGAAAAAGGAAATTGAATAGGATATAAGAAAATGGAAAGATATTCCTCACTCTTGGGTAAGAAGAACCAACATAGTGATAATGCCTATACTCCCAAATTTGTTAAACAAATTTAATGAAATGCTGATCAAAATATCATTAGCATACCTCACAGAACTAGATAAAACATCCCTAAAATTCATTTGGAACAAGAAGAGACCTAGAATAGCAAGCAATTCTGGGTAACAAAGATAAGGTAAGAAGCATCACAATCCCTGTGATAAAGTCAGCATAGTACTCGAAAAAAAAAACGACCAGACCTGAGGATCAGTGGAACACATTAGAAGATGCAGACATGACTACAAACACATTCAGTCACTTTATCTTTGACAAAGGGGCCCAACATGTTTGCTGGAAGAAAGATAGCCTCTTTAATAAATGATGCTAGAAAAACTGGCTCTCTACGTGTGAAAGACTAAACTAGATCCATATCTATCACCACACACTAAACTAAAGTCAAAATGGGTCAAAGACCTAAATATTAAAACAGAAACACTAAATCTGCTGGAAGAGAAAGAAGGAAAAAAAAAACTTGAAGACATAGGTGTAGACAGAGAGTTCATGAACAAAAACCAAACTGCCTGGAAAGTACTTCAAAGAATCAACAACTGGGATCTCATCTTAATGAAAACTTTTTGCACATCGAAAGAAATCACCAACAGAGTGAAAAGACAACCCACAGATTGGGAAAAAACTTCAGTCAATGGTCCCACAGACAAAGGACTTCTATCTGAAACACATAAAGAATTGAAAAATATCAGACACCCCCCCCCCAAATTCAAAGATCCAATCCAAAAATGGGCATCTGAGATTAATACACATTTCTAAGATAATGAAATACAAATGGCAAATCAATATATTAAAAAATGTTCAACATCACTGGTCATTTGAGAAATGCAAATTAAAACAACACTGAAATACTGTCTCACACCAGAAAGAATGGCTACCATGATGGAATCAACCAATAACAAATGCTGGCAGGGCTGTAGGAAAAAAGAGCACTTTTTCACTGTTGGTGAGAGTGTATACTGGCACAACCACTGTGAAAATCAGTGTGGAGATTCCTAAAAAACTAGTATTAGAGGTCCCATTCGATCCAGCTATTCCCTTTCTAGACATCTTCCTGGAAGGATTAAAAACATACCACAGCTATTTACGTGCACCCATGTTTATAGCAACACAGTTCATAATAGATAAATCTTGGAAACAACCCAAATGTCCATCAATGAATAATGGATAAAAAGATGTTGTATTTTTATATAACAGAGTACTACTCAGTTATAAAGAAGGATAAACTTGAGACTTTTATAGGTAAATGGAATCTAATTGAGACCATACTCATAAGTGAAACAAATCAGACATGCATGTGTAAACATTGTATTGTCTCCCTAGTGTAAGAAGTTGAAAGAGTAAATAAGATCCAAAATGTACAATAGATTTTGTGAAATGGAAAAGACTGTTCAAAAGGAAAGAGAAACTGGGATGTGAGAAAAGAGAAAAGAAGGAAAGGGAAAAAAAGTATATATGCATATATATATATATATATATATATATATATGTTAAGATAGTTATACTAATTTCTGTTATTTCACTGAAAAGAACAGCATTTATATTGTTTGATCAATTTTTCATACATGTATCTTATAATACGAGCAACTACTTTGAAGATAACAATACACAAGGTATTAACCATTGCTATTCTCCTACTATCCTATTTTGAAATTTTGTATCATTGTTTTTCTTTCTCTTTAAAATAAAATTTCAAAACTGTCAGTCAGTGTGCCTGGAATAAGAACCACTGAGAGTTTGAGGTGACATTGAAATTATTCTGTTTAACTCCAAAGCTGCTGGCTCCAGTTACCTCTGAAAGGTTCCCTGGGGATTGTCCTATTTCCTCTCCAGTTACAACCTGGAGTGACTGTGCCAGTGGATGGTGCATGGACTTGAATTCAAGAAGCTTAAGGCCCAAGTACTCCTCCTAACATATGTAAACCAGCCACTTACCCTCTCTGAGCTCAGTGTCTTCTTTTGTAGTATGGGACAATAATGCCATTCCCAAGCACCCCATAGTACAGGTTATTCTTTCAGTCATTGAACAAGTATCTCGTGGCCTCACAATCTAATGGCTAAAGGAAAAGGCACATCAGTACAATAAAATGTGATAAGACCATACTGGGGGAATGAAATGTTCACTAGGGAAACATGATACCCTGGACATTATGTTAAATTCTTTTCACATATCATCTTTCCTAATCCTTATAATATTCCATCAGGTGGTTATTGAAAGCTCTCTAGAAACTAACTATAAGACATCAAAGGAATCAGAGACTTTGGCAGTGACAGAGAATTTGAGTAGCAATACACTTGAAAGTGCTGCTTCAGTCAGTCTCACGGTAAGCACTGAGGCTAAGATGTTCTTTATAGTTGTCCTGAATGGAGGTGAGTGAAATAGGCCAGTATTCCTTCATACTGCTTAGGGTTTTGTTGTAAGCTGACCCCATGGAGGGGTATCACTGGCCAAGATATGTTTATGTGGTATAAAGAATTGCAGAGAAGAATACAGATGGAGCCACGAGCAGCTAATAGTCCTGGTAAATGGAAGAATAACTGCATCAGTCCTTGTCCTAGTCACTTTCTTATTGCTTGGGCACAATACCCAACATCCACAACTGAAGGAACAAGACATTTATCTTGACTCACATTTTCAGTCCATAGTTCACTAGCTTCAAGGCAGGATGAGAGGACACGGGGGAACAGTAGAGGAAAAGCTGCCCATATTATGGTAGCTAGAAGTAAGAGAGAGAAGGAAGGAGCCATGGAGGGAGATATACCCTACCTGGTCATTCCCCCAGTGACCCATCTCTTACTGTAAATAGCTATGCTAGGTAGAAATTAATAGGCAGTCAGAGAGGGGTCAGGCTCTCCAGTGAATCAATGAAAAAGATGAAACACACCCAAATTGTGAACTGGAGGTGCATTTGAAGACCTCGGGATGGGGATGTGATGGCCAGGCTCCAAGCCTTCCTGGAGATAAACAGCAATTTGAGATTATACTACAATTAGCATCACATGGTACAGTGAACCCATATAGGGCATCAAATACATAGGTGAATGATCAGAACATCTGGATCCATAATCCCATCCCTTTCCAGGAAAACCTTTTGTTATTCCTAAATTAGTAGTTGTAAACTAAAGTTAAGGATGGTTACCATATACCCTTGCTACATGTCTTGCTTCCCTATTGGATCAGTATTAGCTAAACAATTATACTTGTAATTCTATAGATTGGTTGTAGCTTGACCTATATAGCTACCCACATTATGACTTTGCTGTATAAAATACTCTTGACAAGGATCCTCAGCAGCCACCCACTTGAGATCCCTTCTGGAAATCCAGGAGGTATTAGTAGTAGTAGTAGTAGTAGTAGTAGTAGTAGTAGTAGTAGTATTTCCAATAAAACACTCTTAATTGCCAGGTTTAGTGTAGCTCTTGAAGTTCCTAGGGGAAAGGATGAAAAAATAAAGGTAAGAGTCAGCACATAGAAAGCTGAAGTCAGATGGAGCCCTCTCCCCAGATAGGAGGGAAGGAACTGCTCAACCACCATAGTGCATTCATTTATACATTCAGCAGGTTAATGTCACATGACATCCTTCTGCCTAACAATCTGTTTGCATGGCAGCCTTGGGGCACCTCAGGTTCTTGGAACTGGAGCAGCTTGTTTACCTGGCTCGCCTCAAGTGCTCTTTGTTCTTGGGACTGGTCTCACTCTAGCCCTGCATTTGTGATTGATCTCAAGCTTCAGCTGCTCCCTACACTTAATCTCTTCCTTTGGTTCATGACTTCATTTTTTGACATTGTGAGGCCACTAGCTTAGTACATAGGAGTTCAGTACATATGGTAACATTCTAATCAGGCCCTACCTCCTAATGTCCTAGCTATACCACCCCCATGGTCCAATCCTTTTTCAAAGCATCACTATGCACTCATGAGGCTCTAGTGGGGTGGATATCTAGATATAAATTAAAAGCGCCAACCCTGGCCTCCAAGACTCATGCACATCTCTTTATGCAAAATGCATTTAGTCCATTAGGACCAGGAGTCTCTAAGGTCCTAACAGTTGCAGTACTGCTGAAAAGTTCAAGTCTAAAGTCTTCTCTGAGACTTAAGGCAAATTCTTTGCTTTGAGCCCCTATAAAAATCAGAAATAAAGACCCTGCTGACATACAATGGCACACAGTAAACATTCCCATTCCAACAGGGAGAAATAGGAGAAATAGCACCTAAGCAAGACTAAAATATTATGGACTGAATATTTGTGCCTCCTAAAATTCATTTGTTGAAATCTTCACCTCCCCTCAGTATAATAGTATTTAAGGGGTGAAGTCTTTGGAGGGTAGGCATAAGAGTAGGGGCTCCATCATGAGAGTAGTGCCAATTTATTTTTAAAAGATTTTTAAAATCTTTCATTCTCCCTCACCCCACCTGTTATGGCTGTGCATAGATGTCACCTCAAAGCCCCGTGCAGTCATAGGTGACGTTTTACAGAGGTGGGCTGGATCTGAATTGTATGATGCTGGAATCAAGGGTGTCTGATCACAAAATCAACCCACTGATTGGCTTGGCATAGTGCTGGGGAGGGTTAAGGGTGCATCACCCTGGGTATGTGTGTTATCTGCCCTAAGGGTGGGTAGGTTGGATGAAACATAAGGGATAGGAGGGTCATGGCTCATGATTCACTTGTTGCTTGGTGCCTGCTGCCTTATGCCTACCATGAACTGTTTCTTCTTTGTGATGACCCTCTGCCTGGGTACCCTGCCTTGGAGCCAGCCAAATATGAACTAAAACCTCTACAAACTGTGAACAAACATAAACCTTTCCTCCCTTAACTTTGGGTGTCAGGTATTTTGTCTCAGCAATGGAAAAGTAACTAAAATAATACAATTTTTAAAACCTCAATTTCTTTGAGTCTTTTCTATATGCTTTGTAGTTTTTATGGTATCCTATTTCATCCTCCAATTCCTTATTTTCTAGGGGGCACAAGGATTATAATCTGACTTTATATAACTTTTTCATGTTGTTGAGGTGTGTTGACCCTGCCTAAACATGAATCAAAAGTCTCATCCTGACTGATCTTAAGGAGACGTAAGAATATGAGGTTTTGTTTTTTGTAAAACCATCACTTTTTGATAGCCTGAAAAGGAGGGCAGGGCATATGAGACATTAGCCCACAACAACAATTTATCATGTAACATAAAAGAAAACTTTAATGTACAGTATCATAGTCAGAGAAAAGAGAGTTTTAGAAAACCAGGACACTAGCCAGTCACTGATGTTTAAAGCTGAGTCTGACATTTTACTGATGTGTGAACATAGACTTATAATGTAAAAGACACACTTGTATAGTTGTCAAGAATGTACACATAACATTTTGCTTTGATAATGGTGCAGGTTTCACCTTGTGGTATAGTGAGAATATCTAGGATCATTTGGTTTTGTAAAATGGCTTTTTATTTATCATTTTTTACTTTTGAATTTAGTAATGAAATACCTTCTGTAGAGCCTTCTGGATATAGTTAGTAAGAGACACAATGTGTCCCATTATATTTTCAAGCCCTATTTGTGGAATAAATATAGAGGCCAAATGATCCATGGAAAAACCAGTGAAAACCTGACACAGTCCATCAAAATTATAAAATGGGGAGGTTACTGGCTGATCTATAGTTTTAACCCAGTGTATTCATACCCATGAGTATCCTAATGTACATCTTTCTCATCGCCCTGATGGTAACCAAAGCCATCAGCTTGTGCCACAGGGCCACTGGGTACTGTCTGGGACTGCCCATCTGATTCCAGCCCTTGCCTTCCAGTCAGTAGCAAACAATTCAGTATCTCTTAACACAATAAATACGATTACAGTTCTGGGTAGGAATCTGTCCCATATCATGGGTGGCATTGTTTCATTGAACACATTTAGTTAGCAAAGTTATCCCATAGTAAAAGTCAATCAGATACACTTATCCCAGACCTGAAAATATTTATCTAAGAATCAATGGTTATCTCGTATCATTGTAGTTTTAGGAATGTGGGATAGGTCAGGGGCTCTTCATTTTCATATTTGAGTATTAATTGTAGCTATCTTAATATTTTAAGAAAATCGTGTTGTTTTAGATATTAAACTATTAACTGTAGCCATCTTTAATATATATATATATGAATTTATTTAATAACATTTGTTGAAGTGGGGCTCAATAAGACTGTGGAGAAAAAACTGGAGAAACTTCTCATCAGTGGAGAAAACTGAAACAAATCTATTTAGGCAACTGCCGTTTCAGTCACAGAGTATAGTTTTGTCTGACAGTTCCTCAAGTCTAAGAGGTTCCCACTTACTTACTTTAACAATTATTTTAGATAACTCATGAGAACTAAAGCATAGCATTTAACACTGTTAAGTTATACATTATCTTTAACCCAGGCAAATACTCTTAAATTATTGTACATGGGTGACAATAGGAATTGTATTAATAAAACTAACTTTTTAGATACTTGTTGCTTTGATTGACCAACAACTTGAATGAAAACAAGTCACCAATTTTAAAGACATCTTTACACTTATTTACCAATTTAAATTAGCTCACTTTTAAGCCATTAGAACATAAAGTATTTGGGCTATGAGTGTCCACTTATCTATGAATCAACTTAAATAGAACTTTTGGGAAATAATATGTAACTGAAAGTTAACATACAAAAGCATACATGTTAGTCTAAATCAAGTATAAACTTTGTGTTACCAAACTTTAAACCTTTTATTTGTAAGTCTTATCTAAGTCAATTAACCTGCATTGTGTAATGTTTTAAGTGAGTTTGGCTACCTCCAAAACCCTATATAACCAGTTTTTTATAAACGCCTAAGAAGAGCCAATTTACAAGGTCAAAAAAATAAAAGGAAAAATAAAATTGATATGAGCTCATAAAATCTTTAATGAAGCAGCTGCAGGTAATTTAACCAATTTTTAAAACAGATTAACAGGCTCATGAGCAAACAAGATAACACAAAATGCAAAACAATTATATTTAATCAGAGTGCACTCTTAGATATATTGACTGTGTTGAATTATAACACTTTTTTTATAGCTACAGGCTTATGACTGAAAACACACTAGATAGAATTTTGGGGGATTATCAATTAGCCTTCCTTCTTATGTAAGTAATAACAGTATTTTCTTTAGTATTTTAAGCTACTCTGAGTACTATTTTTGTTAGTCAAAACTATAGGCTTATAATCAATAAGTGTCAAAAGGGGAAAGAGAGAATAAAATAAATTATTAGATAATATCTTTGTTTATGCTTTTTTTCCTTATTATAAAACCAAGTTTGAGGCATTTTTATTCCAACTTTCATTTGGAGAAAATCATCCATTTGTAATCTATCCTAAATTTGTCCTAAGTTTATAAAATTTTACCAAAATGTGACATTTTTGGAATACCTATTGAGTCATCCATACACCAGAAAAGTGCACTGGATGCCTTCAAAGATTTTTCTTGTGTACTTCTGGAAAGAGATAAAGAAAAATAAAAAGGTAAAGCAAAAGAAAAAGATAGGAGCCTATTTATGTCCTTAAGGAGAAACATTGTACATCACTCACCTCAAACTGGGCTCCCGCTGTACAGCAGTAGAAGCCTAACTCAGTTCAGGCCACATGTGAAACCTGCGCAAAGTTGTGTGTACAGCCTCTCCCTTTATTCAGAGTCAGAACTGCCCAGGGAGGCAGCTCTGCCTTATTACCCTAGAGTCACAACCACCCTTAACTGGCAGCTCTGCCCCCTTTTCTGTACTGAGTAGTCCAGGTGTTCCTGCTAGTCATGCAGAAAACTATAGCTCATGTACAAAACAAGCATTCTTGTTCCTGGACTGTAGCTATTTTAACTTTTAGTAACTGATCAAGAAAGCAGGAGAAGTTGTACACAGAGCTAGGTTTTGCTGAAAACTCTACCCAAAAGGCCTTTATAGTTAGGGACCTAAAACTTATATAGAATTCATTGAAGGTTTGAAAAGTTTGAAGGTGTCACTTAGAAACTAGAGGTCACTTATCAGGGAAAACACAGAGGCTATGTACCTTCCTTCCCTTCCTCCCACATGAATCATCAGACAAATGAAAGCTAAAATGGATGAGAAGGGACAAGATGTTGGGGCTTTTTAGGAGAGAGAAGAGGAGAAAAAAAGTAAACCACTGGGCTCCTTTTCAGTTCAAGTCCATAGACTTCACCAGGCCCCATGGATAGTGTCAAATATCACTGAATGACCACTTAAAAATGTATCACTTAGGACATGTTCCTAGCCACCCAAAAAAGGAGAGCCACATCATCAGGTGAAGCAAGCATAAGGCTGCCCTTCAGTCGAGAGGTTGATAGAGAAGAAGGAAGGGAGAGAGACAGAGACAGAGACAGAGAGACAAAGGACAGGGAGAAATCAAAAATCAAAAGGGCAGTTTAGAAGATCTCTCTCAGACTAAAGTGTTTAGGACGTGCAAATGTGCATGTATTTGGAAACTGTTTCTTCTGGCATGACCCAGAGACTGGTTCTCTCCACTATGTCTCAGGAATAGGGTTTCCCATGCTGGCTGCATGGAAACTGCTCAAGATACTAGATGAAGGCTTCATGTTTATAATGTGTCTTTCTGGATTAGCAAGTTTTTCAAAGTTCCATCCACCCCAGAGTGTGGTGCTAACCTAAATGTAATACCTAGTGTGGTTCCTATGTATCCTGGAGAGTTTCTCTGGATACCTCTTCCTATTTTTGGTTAGAGGGAGCACGTGCCTTTTGTCTTCAGTACTTTTATGCACAAGCACTCATTTTATAGGGGCTTGGGCATCGCTAACTGCTGGAAAGGAAAAAGACTAAGGATGCAGAAGTTTGTAGACAGGGATATAGAGAGAGAGAGAAAAGGAGGAGAAAAAATATAAACTATGCTTCAGTGGGCAAAGCACTGAGAAGTAGAAAAAAATAGTGAGACGCCTTTAGGCTGAACTTAGCAAAATCACCCCCTCAATGTCTCTTTTCACATCTTGCTGGGCTCATCAAGAGAAAATGTCACCAGGCTGGGCCCAACCCACCCTACAATAATAGCAAGGCTTACTAACTCCTTTTACAGGAGAAAACATTTGAGGACATGATAGAAAGAGACACATGTAGGGTTTGTTAGGTAAAGACAGAGACTACAGTACACACTCAAGAGGAGGATGCAGGTATTCACAGAAATGAGACGTGTTATAAACTGGAGTAGGTCACATTTAAAGGCTATCTTTAAGATAGGTGATCCAGGATGTGTATTGTCACTGTCTATCAGGTTATAGTGCAAGCCTTCTATACGAATTTGAAGTTGAGATATGCTGTTGCCAATGAGGCTACTTTCTGAAGGAAAGGGCAATTTGCAGGTGAAAAAAATGGATCTAGTGCCTAGGAACTTACAGGGTATTATAAAAGGACTTTTATCAGTATGGAAAGAAGGGTGTCACGAGCTAGAAGCAAGAAAAATGCTTGCCTTGAAGCTATAGTGCTTCTTTGTCTGATTTTACAAAGCAAAACAGAAAAAAGGGTAGAAATAATACAGAATTTCAGAAGAAAACAGTAAAAAATCAACACTAGTTAATATATTGCATATTGTTGCCTTAGAAGTAGTTGTTCAAGTTACAAGATCTAGGCATTAAAAATGATCAGACAATCAAACAATGATTACACAAACTATTCTTTTTGATGAACTAACAGAGAATTAGTAGTATAGTTATCTATCTTGCACACTTATACATACATACAGTTATATGTGTATACCTACATACATATAATCTTTTCCTTTCTTCCATATCTCCTTTCCCCATCCCAGTTGTTCTTTAATTTTGAGCACTTTCTTTCCCTTTCATTATTAATATACCTAATGTACATTTTGGATCTTATTACTCTTTTGGTTTTTTTATTATCATTATTTATTTTTTACATTAGGGAGACAATATGGTATTCACAAATGTGAGTCTGATTTATTTCACTTAAGAGTATAGTCTCAAGTTGCCTCCATTTACCTATAAAAGCCTAAAGATCATCCTTTTTATAGCTGAGTAATATTTCATTGAATAAAAATACCACATCTTTTTCTTCCATTCTGTGGTTGATGGGCATTTTGGTTGTTTCCAAGATTTAGCTATTATAAATTGTGCTGCTATAAACATGGGTGCACATATGTTATTGTGACATGACATTTTCAATTTTTCTGGGAAAATTCCCAGAAGAGGAATAGCTGGATTGAATGGGACTTCCAATCCTAGTTTTTTGAGGACTCTCCACACTGATTTCCACAGTGGCCACACTCCCACCAACAGTGAAAAAGGATTCCTTTTTCCCCACAGCCCCACCAACATTTGTTATCAGTTGATTTCTTGATGGCAGCCATTCTTTCTGGAGTGAGATGGAATCTCAGTGTTGTTTTAAATTGCATTTCTCAAATGACCAGTGATGTCGAGCATTCTTCCTGTATTTATTTGCCATTTGTATTTCTTTATCTGAGAAGTGCATGTTCATCTCAGATGCCCATTTTTGGATAGGGTCATTGAATTTGGGGGACCTGATGTTTTTTAATTCTTTGTATGTTCTGGATATAAGTCCTTTATCTGAGGACAGTTGGCTAAAATTCTTTCCCACTCTATGGGTTTTCTTTTCACTTTATTGGTGATTTCTTTTGAAGTGCAAAAACTTTATAATAAGATTAGATCCCAGTTGCTGATTCTTTGAAGTACTTCCCGTGCAGTTTGCATTTTGTTCATGGACTCTTTGCCTACCCCTATGTCTTCAAGATTTCTATCTACCTTGTCTTCCAGTAGATTTAGTGTTTCTATTTTAATATTTAGATCTTTGATCCATTTTGACTTTAGTGTAGTTCATGGTGATAGACATGGGTCTAGTTTTAGTCTTTGGCATGTGGAAAGCCAATTTTACCAACACCATTTATTAAAGAGGCTATCTTTCTTCCAGTGAATATGTTCAGCCCCTTTGTCAAATATAAGCTAACTGAGTGTCTTTGTAGTTGTATTTGTACCTTCTAATGTGTTACATTGATCCTTAGATCTATTTTTTTGCCAGTACCATGCTGATTTTTTTTTTTTTTTTGAGCCAAGAATTGAACTCATGACCTCATGCTTGCCAGGCAGGCACTCATGCCACTGAGCTAAATCCCTGGCCCATAACCATGCTGATTTTATCACTGTAGCTTTGTGGTATAATTTCAAGTCAGGGATTGAGATGCCTCTTGCCTTGCTTTTGTTGCCCAGAATTGCCTTTGCTATTCTAGGTCTCTTCTGTTTCCAAATGAATTTTAGAAATTTTTTCTGTAGATCTGTAAGGTATGTTAATGGTATTTTGATTGGGGTTACATTAAATCTGTATAACAGTTTTGAAAGTATGGCCATTTTCACAATGTTGGTTCTTCCTAACCAAAAGCAAGGGATATCTTTCCATTTTCTAACATCATTTTCATTCTCCTTTTTTAGAGTACTATAATGTTCACCATATAGGTCTTGTAAATTCTTTGTTGGGTTGATTCCTAAGTATTTTTTTATGCTATTTGTGAAAGGTGTTATTTCCATAATTTTTCTCTCAGTGAGTTTGTTGTTTGTGCATAGGAATGCTATTGATTTTTGAGTGTTGACTTTGTATCCAGCTACACTGGTGAATTTGTTTACTAACTCTAGTAGCCTTTTGATGGAGTTTTTAGGGTCTTCTGTGTAGAGTATCATGTCATCTGCAAATAGCGACATTTTAACTTTTTCCTATCCTATCCTTATTTCTTTTATTTCTCTCTCTTGTTTGATGGCTCTGGCCAGTGTTTCCAGAGCTATATTGCATGGGAGTGGCTATAGTGAACATCCTTGTCTTAGTCCTGATTTTAGAATGAAAGCTTTCAGTTTTTGTCCATTTAGTATAATGCTGGCTGTCGGTTTGTCATAGAAGGCTTTAATCAAACTGAGGTAGATATCATCTATTCCAAGTTTCTGTAAGGTTTTTATCATGAACAAGTGTCAGGCTTTATCAAAATCTTTACCTGCATCTATTGAGATGATCATGTGATTTTTGTCTTTGGCTCTGCTGATGTGGTGTATTATACTTATTGATTTGTATATGTTAAACCATCCCTGCATTCCTGGGATAAATCCCACTTAGTCATGATGTGTAATCTCCTTAAAGACTTGTTGCAATTTATTTGCCAGTATTTTATTAAGAATCTTTGCATCGAAGTTCATTAGTTCTCCTTTTTGGTTGGGTCTTTCTCTGGTTTTGGTATCAGAGTAATACTTGCCTCCAGGAATGAGTGAAGGAGGATTGCTTCCCTTTCAATTTCCTTGAAGAGTCTGAGGAGTATTGGCATTAAATCTTCTCTAAATTTCTTGCAGAATTCAGCTGTGAATCCATCAGGACCTGGGTTTTTCTTTGTTGGTAAGCTTTCAATCATGTTTCCAATTTCAGTAGCTGATATTGGATTACTCAAAACTGTTATATCTTCTGATTCAGCTTTGGTAATTCATACATTGCTAGGAATTTGTCCATTTCCTCTGCGTTTCCCACCCTATGTGAGTAAAGATTTTCAAAGTAGGTATTCATGATCTTCTGAATTTCTATGGGATCTGTAGTAATTTCTCCCTTTTCAATCCTTATTTTATGAGTTTGAGTTTTTTCATTCTTTTTTTTATAAGGTTGGCTAGAAGTTTTCTTAAAAGTACAACTCTAATATCTCAACTTTATTGTCTCTATTTTACCTATTTTTTATTTTTCTATGCTATCTTACTTCCAAAAGGACCAGAAAGTTTCAGGATGAAGTCAGCCTTATTCAAACACCTCAATTTGCAAGTGTGTTACTTTAAGCCACCTTGAAAAGGAAGCTCATGTTCCTGGCTGGCATGTAATTTTTCCAGATGCAAGAGGAAAGCCATTTTCCTCTACACCTCAGGGATCTCAATGGAAGCAGAAAGGATCAGAGCATGCAGAGCAGT